>JACSZP010035965.1:0-13682 GCA_016161895.1 Pinna nobilis | reverse complement strand
GTTCTTTAACGTGCTAACACCTACTGTGACACGGGACATCGGTTTTTACTGTCTCATCCGAAAGACAGGGACGGCCAACCGCGGAGTGGCGCTATGCGGATTCGAACCCCAATCCTCCGATTCGAAGTCGAACACGCTAGCCACTCGGCAACGGAGGCCCCAGTACTTGATCTAATGTTTCACATACTCATCTGAACAACATTAATCTGTATACAAAGAAAAAATATTTCTTGTAACTCAAATAACTCATGAATTACCGTTGATTGACAAATTGATGAAAAGTTGTAAACAGGAATGCTGTTTTCAAATTTGAAAATGCATGACCATTAGGTATTGCAGCCATCTGATAACATAAGAATTTCTTGATAATGTTCGTCAACAAAACATTAAAAACCCTTGTATTTAGCAAATTTGATTGTCACACCGTGTGATTATAAAAATACATGTGATGTACATTAAGTTCAACCAATCACAGTTAAGACTGTAAAAGTAATGGCTAGGGAAGAGAGGAGATAACTGCACTAAGATATACTACACACCACACAATGTAGCTTGCACTTGATTAGTAAGGAGGCATCTATTGGAATTCATCACTCACCGCTGTAATTTAAGTCACACAAAATATGGGCATCTTAACAGAAACAGGTGATTCCTATTTGGCTTTAATTTCTACCTATTGTTTATTTTTTTTGCTGTCCCTTTTAGAAATATTTCACTGACCTATACTGGTAGAAACCTCATAGAATGCTGGTGATAGGCCTCAAATACTGGTCATCGCTTGACACTCATGCAGGTTTATAAAGTGCCATAGTGAGGGATTTGAATGTATTTAAGTGAAACCCATCTGGAGAGACTGCATGCCATGACAACCACTTACAAGAATTCATTTTTCAATGACCTTCTCTCAATAAACTTATGAAAGACTATCGGTCTTGACAAACACATTTCATTGGCTGTTTGTATGATATCTTAAGGAAGATTCAACTATACCATCTACTCTGATACACAAGTGTACTTGGTAGTATCCCATGGAAATGTCATGCCATTCTTAAACCAAATGCTGAGTAAGGTGGAAGAAGACCCAGTACAACCTATTTTAACAACTTACGTAGGTTTGGTTGACTGTATTGTTGTTTAACATCCCACTCAGGAATCATTCACTTATAATTATATGGAAAGGTCACCAGATGCCAGTGAAGGGCTAAACATTATGGCTTCTGTTTAACCATTTCAACCCCAAGTATCAGAATGGTAAGCTCTATTCCATTGTCTGGATCAGTCTATATCGGGCTGTGGTGTTGAAAGGGTTAATAACTTGGGCAATCAAGCAGGGAGGATTTTTTACTCATTAATCCTAGAAATCTAGTGGAATCTTCCTTATTAGATAAATGATTTGGGTAAATCCAAACATGTCTGTAGGGGTGAATGGGTTAATATGCCCCCATACCGGTACATTTTGATGCAGGACCTTATACTTCTTATCTGGCAGACAAGAAAAGCAAACTGATCCATCTAAAGTCTCGAACCTATGATCTCACAATTGGCACTCTATTTCAAAGCTTAGACAGCTTTGAATGAACTCAAAATTTGTTGTACATATGGTGAAACAGTAAATGACTATTTCACTATGGTAGTGTGTAATGAACACTGACTCCACAATAACTGTACAGACCAGTAAGTTATATTTTTCATGCAATCCTTCTTTAAATCATCCACCAGATAGTCCTTTAAAAGGCTTTAACAAATTTATCTGTCAACCATTCTATAACCCCATCATGCTAACAGAACATAGCATCAACCAATCTATACCCCTACATATCATGCTAACAGATCACATCAATCTCAGTTTCTATGAAGTGAAAGTTGGTTTTATTTATTCACTGATACAATCATTCACTGTAATAAAATTTGAAAGATTCATATATATGTTTACACACATACAATTCAGAAAAAAGTTCAGAAAATATGACTAGAACTCGGAAACTTTTAGTTGGAAAGCAAACAAGTGGTAATTAGTAGTAGAACATGCAGTGTTAATACAGAACTCAAATCTTCAGCTGAACACAGGCAGGTGAACTCCAGATCATTTGATAAATCATTTTGTGAACTCACCGAGTTATGTTAGCACCATTGAGATGGCGAAATAACCTGAAATGGGGACAGGTAAACAGAAAAGAGAACATAACAGAATCTAGTTAATCAAATGAATCAGAAGAAAATTAAAAGAATGAAGATTGGTTAGCTGCAAGTATAGCATGGACAACTTTGGTGACCAAAAATAAAGAGATTAAAACTGAAATAAACAGGGTTAAAAAGTTCAATATCAGGTCTGAACAGGAATGACATGTATGCAGTCTCAAACCAGTCAGAACCTATCAAATGGCAAAAAAAAAAAAACATTGAAAAAATGCAGCACTTAAATCATACAAAAACTGATGCAAAATATAGGAACTGAGGTGTAAAGAGGTGTAGGGACCGATGATTTGTGGATTCACTCTGGAAAAAAATTGTCTTGTCCTGCAATCAAACTTCTCCATTCTCTAATCATGCTGACTTTGAAAAACCTTGAGTGACCTTGATTTGCCCAGAATGACCTTGAGAACCGAAAGTGACCTTGAGTATTCTGACAAATATAGATCTGTATAAATCAGTAGTAACTCATGAGCAGTGTATGTTCCATGACATCCTGAAAAAAAATGTACCAATTAATGACAGGAGGGAGGGGCTTGTGTAAAACAACATTTGTTTAAGAAACACAAATATCCTTTATGATATTGATAGGAAAGTGCTACAAAGATAATGTCTCTAACAAGTAGGTCAGACTACTCCAAAGTCAAGGTCACTGGGCAAAAATAATGGGAAGAAAAAGATCAATACTGTCACATGGAATACATGTGAAATTTGAAAGGCTTAACACTTACTATTGAAAAGTTATGCCCAATGATAAAGTTTTTGTGAACAAAGAGAAACAGACAAATGGGCAGCAAACTATTTGACCAATAATCTCTGGTTACAGGGGGTACACTGAGTCATTTCCATTGTGTATACTCAAAAGAAACCTGCATGTTGCACACTGTATGTAAAAAGTACCTTATTGTATGTATTATATTATATACTGATCTGTACATGTAGTAAACCATTAGAGACTGATCAACTTCTACATGTGTATATGTAAATGCTTGACCTCTAGGCTTTACCTGTATATATACTTGGGTATCACATGATAGACATTAAACACATGTAGGTAATATGGAATCACAATAACATATGACTTATGTTTGTAAGTTTGTATGTCTGAAGGCATGGCATTTACATTTAAAATTGACCACTAACTGATAACTTGTAGATGACAGGATGCAGTTTTCAAATTTAACTTAAATGATAGAACTTTGTTTGTATATGTAGATATTCAAATGAAGATTGATCTCTACCTATATCTTAGTAGGTATCACAATAAAGAACTAGCTTCTATCTGTGTAAATCTACGTATAACATCCAGTATTTTGCTTTGTCATTGCTTTGTGACATGCAGGGAAATATTTCAGTTGTATGCTTATGTACCTAAAGTGATGGGGACAAAACCTTGACCAATTCATTCTGATTCCAAATGGTATGATCCATTCCATAGTTTTAGACTGGTCTATTTTGGTCTGTAGTTTTGTTTACTTCTGTGCACATATTTAAAGACAACAAACCTTCATAATGCTAATTATCCTGCTTAGTGGTTCTTACAAGTAATAGGTACTGTATTGATGTTTAATGTCCAACACAAGAATCTTCACTTATTATGAAGACATCACTGTGTGCCAGTGAGGGGCGACAAACTTAGCCCAGTATGCTCTGCACTTAGGGCCATAGAACAGGGAGAGTTCTTTATTGTGCCAACTCCTAGTGTGGCATGGGACCTTGTTTTTTAACAGTCTCATCCCAAAGACAGGGAAAGCCAACTGCAGCGTGGCTCGGATTCACATCCCTTGACCTCTTGATCAGAAGAAAAACACACTAACCACTCGGTAAAGGTGGCTCCATCTGACAAAGAGTTTTACTATTAGTCAAAATCACTCTTCACGAGTTAGATAATATTTAGAGATAGTATGATAACAGTATTATGGAAAGGTGTTTAGTTAGCTTGAGTCCCTTATAGCTATCAACATTCATTGGCAATTGATCATTTGGGACTTGTAGTGATGAAATTGATCAGTGTTCTCAATCTATTTAAAATCTGACAAAACCTGACTGTAAGGTCAATTGGTATGACCTCTGTCCATACCTAATCAAATTTTGAGCTTCAAACATTGAAAGCATGTTTTGTAAATATGAGAAAACAATGGTTAAGAGTAGTTCAGAACAAGGTTTCAAATGTAAAGGGAAAAGCCACAAATCTTTTGTAGACAAACTGGCAAACTTGTAGAAAGATTATTACTGTCAATTGGAACTAGATGGTAGATCCAAGGATATGACTGGTAGTTAAAAGGTATAGTCCATTCAGGACAGATTGTCATTGTTAACTTGCCATTGATGCAACATCATGAAATTTAGGAGCTGTGATCAAAGTTAGTTTATCACATTATCTCCAGTCATGTACCTTCTAACATGATGATGAAAGTAACAACAACAAGGAGAGTTTGTTGTATACAGGAACTGGAATCCTTATCTCAATGACTGCTCCTCTTTTATAACCACAGGAACCTGAAGCTGATTTTTTACTCTGGGCTTTAACAAAGACTTATTTACCTTTTTAAGACCAGAGTGTCAAGAGTGATCTACATCTGGCAAATGTTGACATAGAAATCATTTACATACTAGGCCCAATTTCAGTATATGAGATTATTTTGCAATTTTTAGTATCTTAAATATATAATATAATATATATCTATATCTCGGTTAGTATAGATTTATATGGATATCATTCAGTGTCAGAACTGAAACACAATTTGATACAGTTGCCTGATAGTGGATATCTAGAAGGAACTCAGTTTGATTAGTTTCAAATAAGAATAAATATCCAAAAACTATTATGTGAATTGAAATTGTGAGCCTGCATTCATGCATTGTGGTGTTCATTATAGAATTTAAAAGTTAGCTGAAGCTGTTATCTTTTCACGGGTGGAAATAAGGGAGAAGTACTTTTTTCCACAGTAAAAATAACAAAATTACCATCATTGGCAAAAAAATCTTAAAAGAAAAAACACTTAAATGTCTGCATATGCACACATTTAAGTGTTTGTGTGTGTAAGGGTAAGTGTACATCTTTGTGCTATGTCTGCATATGCACACATTTGTTGCATGTGAATAGGTGGTTGTGCCTGCATGTTTGTTTTCATGGAAGTGTGTATATGTGTGTACATGTGTGTGTGATAAATATTTCAATGCTCTGTAGCAACTAGCCTATTTTAAGTGCGATAAAAGATCAAACTTCAAAAACAGTTGCTTTGATGAGTAAAACTTGAAGATGAGGCCACTATTACAATATGATATCTTTAAACCATACACCTGTACACACTGGTGGGACAGCAGAGACAGTTCATCTAGCCTTTACACCTGAAATATTTTTCATTTATGGACTAGTATGTTACCTGTGTAAAAATATTTGCTACCTGATCACTACTACCTATTCTAAGCTACAACTCTTTTTCATCAAGGCCATAAAAGGAAGTAAGATCATTTAGCACACTTCTTGATCAATGCATCTAATGTATAATGAAAATTGATGACACCTATTAAAATGTTCTATCCATGTACACAATTTACCTTTTTCACCTGTGAGAAGGCATTAATACTAGTCAATTCTAACATTATTGAAAGAGTCCAGTTATTGGATTCAGGTAAAAATGAAATAAAATACATTCTTATTCATACCCTTGGTAATGTTCATTTTAAATATTGTCAATAAAAGTTTACTTACAATCACGAATATCAAGGTTATAGCAAACAAAAGTGCAAACAACTACGCACGCCAAGTTTAAACAGCTTCAGATTAACAAAAAATTATGATCATTTAAAAACCAAGGATGAATTAATCCACATAAAATGCACAGGTACATTTTTAATGTATGCTAATTATGCAGAAAATTCAGTTGCTTCTCATTTGAATTCTTTTGCTGGTGCTGGTTTCCAATACCAATACTGAATATTTCAAACAACACTAAACAAGTGAATGCTATAAAATAAAATGGACATATGCAACTGTGGGAAATTTTGTATGTGTTTATGTGTTGGATCAAGCACCCGAGACTGAACACATGCACAGCTATTTTTAAAAGGAAAATCATACACAGTATATATGAAAAAGAGTGATTGGTGAATAGGAGTTAAATAAGAACATATTACAGGTCATACATTTTCATTATTTATGAAATAAGATAGTCCCCTAACTATGCAGTTTTAAAAAAGATATCTTTTATAAAAGGTCAAGGTAGTGATATCAAAGATCATGGATACAATTGATATGATTGATAATTTTCAATTTGGATACTTTTCCAGATGAGTGATAAATGGTGACCATGTCACTTTTAGAGCAAAGTTATTAAATTTGTGTTACTTTGTTGTTTATTAGAATATCCTCTGTATCATTTTAAAGCATAAAAAATGAGATCAAACTACAAGTCGGTCATTGATGTACAGTCAAATGTAGTACACAAGCCAATTAAGGGAACAGGGACAAGTGCCCTTTATAGTCTGAGGGCTTTTACAGAGTAGAACCTCTACTTAAGTTGGTTGTACAATGTATTGTTGTTTTACGTCCNNACCAACACCTACTGTGACATGGGGCTTTGGATTTTGTTGTCTGATCTGAAAGACCATCTTACTTAAGAGTGAAGAGTACAGCTCACAATAAAGAGTAAGGCCATCAAAAGTCAGTCTGCTAACCATTATTCTGTGCCATATTAGTATCATTTGGGACAGCAACTCGCTAAACGGAACAATTCTAAGCCATTCACTTGAATGGTCTTAATAGTGAGGTTCCACTGCATATAGGACTATAGGCTCACTTACTGGACTGACCATGTAGTTTGCAACTTAAGACACTAATATATTTTTTTTCAAAATTAACAATAACTTCTCACTATGGGTTAATTTTCTGGCTTAAATAGTAGACGTTTTTGTCACAACATATAAAATGTTCTGTTACATGGTCTAAAACATACAAGTTATATCTGATGTTATTTTATTTCTAAGTCCAAAATCGGGAGATTATGGGGGAGATTATTCAAAATATATATAGGAAATTACATCCACAGTGACTTGTATATGTAATGTAAAATTAACAAATATATTTCACATACTAATAAATATTTATTAGGCTGGCCACTCAAATCATCCATTGCCTAAAAATTCACAGTTTGCTGATTTGCTTTTGCTTACAATTTTTAAGTCTAAGATGAGCCCTGATTTATCAATATTTCTTCACCAAAATAATTGTGCAAGACGGCTTTTTTAAGTAGTCATTAAGTGTCATTTGTATAAAGGTAGACTTTCATGTAAGTTAAACTGTAACTAGACTGTTGCCCGACATAACTGAGTATTATAATAAACTGACTATCCAACCTCACTTAAAGATAAGGGGAAAGCACAACATACAGACTTCCATACTGAGGGAGGGTAGAGCACAACATACAGACTTCCATATTTAGGGAGGGTAGAGTACAACATACAGACATCCATATTGAGGGAGGGGAGAGCACATAATAGACTTCCATATTGAGGGAGGGGAGAGCATAACATACAGACTTCCATATTGAGGGAGGGGAGAGCACTTAATAGACTTCCATATTGAGGGAGGGGAGAGCACATAATAAGACTTTCATATTGAGGGAAAGGAGAGCACATAATACACCTCTTTATTGAGTAAGGGGAGAGCACATAATAAGACTTCCATTTTGAGGGACAGGAGGGCACAACATACAGACTTCCATATTGAGGGAGGGGAGAGCACATAATAGACTCCCATATTGAGGGAGGGGAGAGCACAACATACAGACTTCAATATTGAGGGAGGGGAGAGCACATAATAGACTTCCATATTGAGGGAGGGGAGAGCACAAAATAGACTTCCATATTGAGGGAGGGGAGAGCACATAATAGACTTCCATATTGAGGGAGGGGAGAGCACATAATAGACTTCCATATTGAGGAAGGGGAGAGCACAAAATTGACTTACATATTGAGGGAGGGGAGAGCACAAAATAGACTTCCATATTGGGGGAGGAGAGAGCACATAATAGACTTCCATATTGGGGGAGGAGAGAGCACATAATAGACTTCCATATTAGGGGAGGGGAGAGCACTAAATACTAACTTTTTCATACTGAGGGAGGAGAGAGCACAAAAATAGGCTAATGATTTATGCCCTACACTTTCTACACTAGACCTACTTTCCATAAGGTGCATGCACTCCTGCACAAATCAAAATGGTTTAACCACAGCTAATCTCTAAAAACTGGCCAAAGTTTTCGACTAATTTGACCTATTGATTGTTTACAAGTAAAACAATTTATTGACTTCGGTGGGATAATTGGAACATCATTATCCAATCCTGGGCGCGCTTACTGTGTGACATTGCATTTGACCCGTGCATGTTCAGTAGCTCTGTACATACATGATCCACACACAAACACATGCAAAATTTATGTCTTGTCCACTCTAGGTAACACTACATAGCATGGCCTGTACTGACAGATATTCAGAGAGTTGAAATACTTCAGTTTTCCATACATCAATACCTGGAAAGCATCCCTGTAGTCTTGAAATGTGTTATTACCGTAAATAAATGATGTATTTTTCCCAGTATATGCCGTACATGTTTGTAAAAAATTAAAAACAGAATGTACCAAAAACAATTCTCTAAAGGTTAATAAAGAAACATGAAATATTTGTGCACATTAAAATGGCTATGAAGTGAAATGTTGTGATCTCTAAATTGGTGTAATTTTTAAGAAATAAAACAAATGATTCTATGACTGTATGAGCCATAGCATCGTTTTCTAAATATATGCAAGTGCTTAAGCATATTCTGTAAGAGACAACAAGGTTTAACTACATATAATTACATTTATTTCTGAACTATGCAATTTGAATAGGCCTATTACATAGTCCAAATTCTTTATGCAAGTGAAATGTCAATAGCAATGTGCAAAAAAAGGGTATGATTGGAGCTTTTTTCAAACTGTGTATAATATATATTCAACTCACCTCCTCCAACTTGTGTCTGGCGGGGGTGACAAATATGCAGATCCATATGGAGAACAATCGGCCTGGAATTATAAGGGTTGAAAATTAGCAATCATTTTACTAAGTACAGAGGAACTTTTCTCAATCTGACATTGCACAACCTAGACTCCTATGGAAATCAGAAATATTTAATGCTATCAGTTTTGTTAAGATTTCAAATACCACATCACTAATACAAATAGTTTCAGCACCTAGTAAGAAATAAGGAAACTTAAAAACAACATTGAGATAATACTTTCAAACTTAAAAATTATTATATCATCTCCCAGAGGTTTGGATAGTGCGGTGGTACTTAAGCGTGAGGTGTTAATATACATGCTAATTGTACCACACAGTAGTTCACAGTATGTCTAGACCATGGAGATGTTTTATAAGTAATATTTGTACGTAAATTGTCCTGTGAAACACTCTAACCAGGTTGATAATTGCTAGATATATAAATGAAATAGGGTGGTGGGTAAAAAAATCAATGGGGTATGGAAAAATAGAGTGGGGGGTAATACAGTTAGTATGGCGGAAAATTTAAATAGTGTGGTGATAACAACATGCTATATGGACCTGGGGAGAACACTGGGATAAGTACTTTTAAATAAGAAGAGACCAAAGGCCTTCTGCAAGTAAACTGACCTACTTTCTCAAATACAGTGGAACCTCGCTATTAAGACCACCCAATTGACTGGCTAAAATCGGTCTGATTAGTAAGGTGGTCTCCTAAGTGAGGTTGAAAAGGCCTAAAATAAAAATAAACAGACTGAATTTTGATACTCTTAATAGTAAGGTGGTGTCCTAAGTGAGGTGGTCTTAAGGTGAGGTTCCACTGTACTCACATTAGTTACAGCAAGTCCAGGTAGGACGAGTGCCTTCATAATTACAGAATTTGAGAACAGAAATAATTCATTCTACAAGACACAAATGATTAATACCCTTGTTGGTGGGCATGTTCTATGTATTCAATTATTATGAAGAAAAAAGGATGAAGCCGAAATGTGGTAGGGGGCCTAAATTTGTCAGTATTTGAAGAAAAATTAATATCCAATGTGTATGCACATCTGTAGTATTTGAGTAAATATTCTGCAATATATATAATTTTTATCTTAAAACTTATGTGATATATATAGACAAACCACATATATATCTAGCCTTATATGGGCAAAAAGATAGTGGTAAGTTAATATGCCTCAGACTTTTTGTTGTGGGATGCATAGAAGCAGATAAAAGCAAGCATTTTCAACCAATTTAATTCATAAAGAATATATGTGAGCTTATTCCCTAATTACCGACCTGCTTACACACATGTGGAACAAACATACTAAAAAAGCAGTGTTATTTGAATAAAACCACTGTCTCTATAAATAAGCTCTTCAGCGCCAAATTATCATCTTTTCTTCTCTACATAAAGCATACCAATGTGGTTAATCATAACACCTTAAGCATAGTGATATGCCTTAAGCAGGTAAACATACACCTACCTATTAATTCCCTGATAAACAGATGTGTGAGCCTGGATGGCTACTTATCAAATTAGCTTTTTTCCTTTTTGCTTATTAGGGGTCTCCATTCTGCTCTGGTAGAAATTATACATACATGTCTTTCAGACATCTATTTCAAACTCTGTGGTAGTGACTTTCAATTTATTTTTGGTGCCATTTGAGTGGTGCGATTAATCATAATATGGTTTTTTTTAAGCTCGGTTTCATTCACATATGTGGCCACTACAGCAGTCTAGAAGAAGGTTCCTCCCATCCCGAGATCTCAGGACTGACCAACTCTGGAAGGAGGAACAGCTGGAAAATAGGCCATTGCCACACTATGTCTACCACTCAAGCCTATGCCACAGGAGCAAGCATGTGGAACACACACCATCTAGACTGCACATTTAACACATGGAGCAGTATTGGGCTAGAGGGTTAGCCCTGGTGTTAGGTAAGGGCTTCCAGTAGTCACTTTGCACATTAGATTGTACCAATCCAGTGGAAAATTTGGAAAGAAAAGCATATCCCCAGGATGAAATCATGCTGGTATTGCAAATCAAATAAGCATATAAAAATGATCAATCCCATACATAGCATAAGCTGAAAGTATCCTGCCATACTTATGCAGGACACTATAAGGATTTATACATATGTATATCAAATTCACACCACAGGAATTCAGAAAATTTCAATAGCAAGAAGGGATGACCTATTTTCTACATTCCAGCTGCTAAAGTGACACATATCTTAAACAGAACATTCACTGAAATTAAAACAACTAAATACAGTATTGTCATTCAATTTGTTGATGACAACTATACCTACCCTCTGTTTGTCGATTGGAAATGCTCGTCTGTGTGGACCTATTTGTCTCCCCCTGTCTCGAACATGCATTCTTCCGTCCATTCGATTCTGCATATTTCCTCCAGCCCTTATGTCTTCCAGATGTTGCAATGCAGTCTACAAATATGAAGAAATGTCCATATTAATAAAAACAGTCACTTATGAATCTATATTTCTGGAAAACAAATAAATCTGTAGATCCGCCATGTTTTGATACATAAACTGTTACAGACGTACCTGTAGGTCAATACTGGAGTTTGTGGCGATCTGATTGACATTTGGAAGAGATCCACCTCTATATTGGTTCCCAATGTTTTGATGAAGCTGTAAATGCTGCTGTTGTGGAAAGGTCTTCTGAACCGGACCCTAAAAGTAAACAAAAATGTGTCGTACATCTCAGTCTCGATCATTTGTCACCTAAACATACCGCTTCCGTCAAAGCAACACAGACATTTCAGATCCTCCGAGTGCAGTAATATTCTTACCCTAGTTGCCACGGATACATCCCTTAATATTGCTTCGAACGCAGCTGTTTCCTCTGCCTGCTTTTGATTGTGTAATGCTATTTTCTCACTAAACTTTCGAGGATTCGCCATAATGGCAGATACGACAGGCTTGTTATGATTTTGACTTCGCAGGGGGTCCGTCATACTATTATCCAATCATCATCCGGAAAAAAACCATGTGATCTACGTTAGATGGCAGCACATTCACGCACCTGCTCTTAGTAAAAGTGATAAAATTATGTGGTAAAACACAGATATACAAGAGGAAAATGTCTATGAAATAGAGAGTTGCACGGAAAAATAAGAAATTTTATCCTGATTACTCTTAAAAACATTAAACGATTTATGATAGTTTAAATAAACCAGAGACGTATATAANNCAAGGTCCTTCGGGGATATGGGAATCAGATGATGCTCATTGGCCTAGGAGGCAATGCGGTATTGGGTGCCCATCCACAACCCATCCCCAACACCCCACCCCCAAAAAGGAACTGAAACAATCGGCCTGAAAGCCGGAGAGAATCAAAACTAAAATTTCCCAAACTGAACATGATTTAAAATTCATTAAATGTACATGTATCTTTCGAATAAGCAAAACACGCAAAAATAGGCCTATAGATTTATAGATATACTTTCAAACAGCCAATCATGCGGGAAACAACCGTCTACATTTATGGCGTACATTATCACTAGTCAAATGGCTATCTCAGATTGGTTGAACCAGAGACATACAATACAGATCTGTATTATATGTCTCTGGTTGAACATAATCACGAAAAAAAATAATAAGTGGTGGGTGGGTGGGGTCCGATGTTCCTTAATTAATATATCCCACCCAATGGTCCTGAGACCACATCCATGCATGCAAGGACCCAAACTAAGCTGGGACCTGCCGAGTGTTGGTGTGTGTTACCGGGTCGTGAAGTAATTTAACTATACCATCTGTTTATGAAAAATTGAGTTCAAGACTACATTTGTTTATCTGCACAAGTCCGATCGCCCCACCCCTGGAAAAAATCTAGATCCGGTCGTGCATGATATGCGATAACTTTTAGATATTTCATTGCAACGATAATAACATTTAAACGGCAACAGATACTCATCGGATTGTTGTTTCTAGTCATTCAGACATTGTTCACGAACCCTAAATTCTGCGTTTACGGAATAAATTATTGTTGTGATGCTGGACGTACTCATGACATGTAGACCAATAACACTTTTTTCAAGGATCGTACACCGATTCGTATAGGCGACGAGGAACGCTGCAGTCAGGACAAAAAGTACCGGTTCTACTTCATCCTGGCTTATTTTTTCATACACTTTTGTAAACTTTTCACAATTAATTTATTTACTTTTTTATCCCATAAAAATCCAGTGATTGCATCTCCACTGCATCAATTATCATGGCAACTTTGAAAAGTGATTTACACAATCTGCCACTATGTGGTGATGTTGTTTTCGTGGTAGATATACATGTATATGATAATCAAATCTGACGATAACATATAGTAGGCCTACACAATGTATCACACTGTTACCCCTTGGGCAAAGGCGTGGTCTACGAAAAAAAAAATACATGTAATGTTATGCTACACTTTACTATTCAGTCCTTATATTTTCAGAATGCGAA
>JACSZP010035960.1:0-12009 GCA_016161895.1 Pinna nobilis | reverse complement strand
GGACGACGATGGACGAAAAGCGATCGCAATAGGTCACCATGAGCAAAGCTCAGGTGACCTAATAACTTATCAATGTCATACAGACATACCTGTGTAATATCTTGGTATCATATTTACTTCAAGGAGTCACTCTTGGGCTATATGTACATACATTTATGGGTATTTTAAGGGCATTAGGTCAATCATGCAACAAAAATGCTTGTACTGGTAGAATCCTTTCACTCTTTAAGTCATAGTGTATATCAACATACATGTATTGATAAACTGCATACACACAATGTACAGTCTAACCAGCCTTAGCGACCCACTGAATTAAAGGAAAACCTGTCTTATGTGACCTAAATGAGTGGTTCCCAAAATGTTTTTTCCTTTATAAATAACCTGAATTAAGTGACCACCTGTCATATGTAACCCTTTTTGCCCCTTCCTTGAGAGGTCTCTTAAATCAGGTTTGACTGTATTTGTTTTGGTTTCTTATTTGTTTGCTGTTGCTACATTTTTTTTGCTTGTTCATTTGTTTGCTTTGTTTTGGGGTTGGTTTTTTTTTGTCTGTTAGTTTGTTTTTGTTTTTTGTTGGTTTTTTTTTTTTTGTAATGGTTTTCTTTTTTTGTTTGTTTCATTTACATTAACTCCATTAGATTCAGTTACAATAGGTTACATCGTATGTTCTCAGCTTCTTGTACATTATATCTTACTGTTCAGGACATGTACTGCAAATTGTACACAATTCCCTTACACCAGTCTGAATGAATCTCTCATTAAACATTGGGCACCTCCAATTGTTAGTAATAAACTCATTAATTGAGTTACATGTATACAACATTAAAACAAGGCAGGTGCTCCTCATGATTTTTCTCTAATCAAATTAGTTTTTTAATTCACAGCAAATACATGAACAAATTGCTACCACCACCCTGTTCATTTACATGTACTTGAGCTCTTAGTTAGTACAAAAGTACAGAAAATAAAAACTATATCTACAATAAAAATTACAATTAAACGAGACGATGATTAAATGTATCATACATACCGTCTGAGTGCTACAGCTCTAACAAATTGATTAATGTTACCTAATAAACTTTCAATAGGAATTTTGAATGTTCTAAAAATAATTCAATAATCCCTGCCTAATTCTCTACTTCGGAAACTAAGCTATAAAAACTTTGAGACGCTTTTCTTTGCAGACAGATAATTGATACGCTTGTCCCAATTTGATCATCATCTTAGCTTACGAGAAGATTAAATGCACACAAAGATGACTATTAAAGAACCGCATCTAATAACCCGGATCTACCAAAGTAAACATCTCCTAACAAACTTATTGTAGTTATTGCCGAATCTTGTACTATGGACATAAAACCCAGCATAAAATAAGTCGCTTCCAGATAAACAAACATGTTGGCCACTTTAGATCTCCTTCATAAAACAACAATTCGGAGCTTCTGACAGCGGGTGAAAGCTGTGCTAGAAGAATGATACAATCATCTGCGAAAAAAAATGAAAAGTTAAAGATGTAAAAAAATAAGCAACTGTTACTGCAAAACGACAGCTGTCTATGATTGTTGATGATAAAAACAGATAGTGAACGGCTGATAGGCTAATAACTGGATCAGATAAGATTTTATTTGATAGGAAATTCCTCCTCTCTTGGAGAACCATCTGTTGTGAAAAGGCCTCCATAAATCACCAGAGAAGATGTATTAGAGGGAACACGCAGAGGAGGGTGGTAAATGTAACAGCTGTGAAAGGGGAATGAGGACATATCAATACTTGCCAGAATCCAGAATCTTCCACTCATATGCAGGCTTCAGGTCACCAAATATGCTGGTGAGGGGCTCCAAAATATAGTCTAAGTACATACTGTACCTAGGGTTTTGAGATGTGAAGATTCTGTCATGTGCTGACACCTACTGTGACATAGGACCTGGGTTTTTGCAATCTCAGCCAAAAATGCTTGAGAAGACAGTCACCTTTGCCAAGGCTTGAAGATATGCAATTTACCAATGAGTCAAAATGATTCTCGATGTATTTTTCATCAAAGCATGAAAGTTATGGAAAGACTTGGAAGCATATGATGATGATAATGATGATGATGATGATGATGATGATGATGATGATGGTAATGATGGCAATGATGGTGGTGATAATGGTGGTCAAGTGGGATGACAATGATGATGATGTTAGTGATGAGAATTGTGGTGATGGTGTCAATGTTGATGATGATGATGATGATGATGATGGTTTGAAGCCTCACGATGCAGATGCAGTCGAAGATACCAGTGACATATGTTTGAAGCTAAATACACTAGCACACTTCTACTGGATCATAAAATCTTACTTTATGATGCAGAGCCTTTTACAATGTCAGATACATGAAATGGAAAATCAAACAAAAAAAGGGAACCATATGTGAGCAAACATATGTAGTCTCTACTCACCAGAAGTAGAAGGAACCATCAATATCAAATTAAGATCTTAAGGAACGGGCAATATAGATCTGGATCTTTTGCCCCGGACATACATCAAACACAAATTCAAAAGACTTTACTTATCAAAATGATATAAAAATATTCCTATTGCAGATGTAAATTATGACAATATACTAGAAAGGGAGGTGAAGTAAACTGACACCTCTTTAATTAGGAACACTGGTGTATTCGTGCTCATATTGTTGTTGCTGCATTATTTTCATTATTATTTCAGGAATATCTTAGCAGCATCAAGATGATGCAGACTTCAGAGTTTCTGACATACGCTGAGGAATTTATCCAAAGCACTAAAGGGCCTGCCCTAGACACTGGACTTGTGGTTTTCAACCGTTTCATCCAAACAACAAGAACAACCAGCTACGTCGTCCCAAAGACACGCCCACTGTTGTAGAGCATTGACCATGAATACGCTTTTGCTGCATGCACGGATTTAGAGGGGGGCAAGGGGACTCCCTCACCCCCTTAGGAATTTGCAAAATATATACCAATATTGGTCAATTATGCGTAGATTCTCATCTAAACAGGGTTCCGTTTTTCCTTTTTACAAGTTAGACACCCCCCTGGAAAACATCGACCTCCCCTCCCCCACCCCCATCTCCTGAAAAAATTTCCTGAATCCAAACATGTGCTGGATCAGAGTTCAAAATTAGTGAAATTCTTCTAATAGGAGAAAAGTGGCCTGGAGGCTGCACCACTGCTACATTTAGTTCTGGTATAAAAGCTCTATACTGACCAAAGTTTTCCTTTTGTTTATATAAAATAATCAAGCAGAAGTTTAAGTTTGTAGCCAAAAGGTGAGAGGTCACAGCAGAGGTCATGAGGTCAAATATGACATGGGCTACATACTACTGCCAGATAAGCCCAATATTAATACATGAGAGAGGAAAACAAATTCATGAGGAGACAGACAGATGGTCAATATCTTCTATCTGTATAACTTTATCACCATGGTGAGGGCAAATGGTCATCTATCAAATGCCACTTACAATATACATGTGTTTGTATGACATGTATGACTGTACATCTGTATTTACATGGAAGTTCAGAATGAGGGTGAGGCAGTTAGTTGCTGTATTTGTGTTGTACTACAACTTCAACAAAATTTCAGTCAGTAAATAGCTTCTGGCAGATACAAGCTTCAGAAATAAAAATTCATGCCAAGGACTTTACGCTATAAAGTAAGGAATTTTAAATGTGCAAACACTCTGGACTCTGGACCTCAGATTATACTGCCTCATCTAAAGAACAGGAAAAACCAGACACATCTCATCTGAGATTTGAACCCTGAAATTTCAGTCAATAAGGCCCATAGCCAATATCAAAGGTGCATCAAACATTGTGATGTATGCAAAGGATATTTCCATATGCAGTAGAGAATCTATATTATACCTAGTCTACTGGTATTTCTTGTTTGATCGAAAGGATATGACTAGATACAACATGTATGTCATGTCTGTATGCCACATATTCCCCCTCCAGCAGTAATAACAAAGACACGATAATATTGTATTGCACATCAAAAAATCTATATTCAGGGGCTATTACTCCTGTAATAACTTTTGAAAAGCCTTCCCCTTCCCACATACACATCTCCATATTTTGGTCGTATTAATTGTACCAAGTTTCAATGAAATCCTCTAAAGGGCCTAGGAGGAGTTGCGATAATAAAAATAATGATACTGCATGCCTTACACAAAAAACATCTAGGTCCAGGGGCCATAAATCCTGTAATAGATTTTAAAAAGCCTTCCCTTTCCCACATGAACATCTAAATATTGTAAACAGTAACTGTATCACGTTTCATTGAAATCCTCCAAAGGGTTTTAGAGGAGTTACAAAGAAAAATATTGGGACAGATGGAATGACAGACAGGTGCAATACTATATGCCCCCGACCATTTTATGGCAGGGGGCATAAAAAAACCAGCTATACTAAGGTTTCTATTTGAACTTGAAACTTCATATATCTTAACTTGAGGTAAGAACTGTAAACTAGAAATAAGCCCAGCTCTAGGGGGAAGAGGTAAAGGGAGGACACTGGACAGCCTTAAAAGTTTAAGCCCCACCCTCATATTTTTGCTGTAAGGTGAATATTACAACAATCTGACAATAAAAACAAAACTGAAATCTTAAAACTTAAAATCAGAAGGTTTAGATCTCAAAGTTTGCTTTTGATGCATTAATGCTTAAAAGAGATTGAATGAAATGGACCAAATATACCTAATAAAATTAAAAAATGAAAATTCATTCTCTCGTAAAATTCAGTCAAGTATTACTCACTATACATCATACAAAAAAAGGCTGTTTTGTACACAGCCTTTGGTCATATTCCAAAACATATTTTGAAATTATGATATTTAAGCCATTCTTAATTATAAATGCTGCATTACTCATTAACAAACTTACAACTCCTGCAAATTACAGAGCATGTGCTGCACAGCAATGCACCAGTGATCAAAGAGGTAATATTACTGGCGTTGAATGCCAATCACATGCTTCACACAAATTACAGAGAAAAAAAAATAAAAGAAATTATCTTCAAATGTTTCTTTTGAAGACTGTTAACATAATAATAAACATCTAATCTGCTAAATAAAAACCATTCTTTTGTGATGAAATGAATGAAAAGACAGCTGCTAACCATAGTTCATTAAACCATATGTCTAATATGCATATGTCTTTGTTTAGGTTGTTTGTTATTGTTTAACGTCCAAATTAAGTATCTTTCACTTATATAGATACCTCACAGAATGCAGGTGAGGGGCTTCAAATCTGGCCTAAGCCCAGCATTTATGACCACTGAGCAGTGACTGTGAGGGTTCAATGTTACTGTCTCATTCAAAAGACAGG
Source organism: Pinna nobilis (assembly GCA_016161895.1). Classification (NCBI taxonomy): domain Eukaryota; kingdom Metazoa; phylum Mollusca; class Bivalvia; order Pterioida; family Pinnidae; genus Pinna; species Pinna nobilis. Next base: position 6,671 of record JACSZP010035960.1, on the reverse strand, counting down.
AAAAGCCAGCTGGCTCCGTCTTTTTAGGCAACTATTGTATTATATTGTTATTTAGCGTACATCCCACACAAGAATTTTTCACTGATATGGAGACATCACTGTGTGCCGTTGAAGAGCAACAAATTTTGTCTATGCTTGGCACAAATGGCTGTAGAGCGGGGGGGGGGGGGGGTCTTTAACACTCCAACACCTACTTTAACATGGATCTCAGTTTTTACTGTCTCATCAGAAAGAGAGGGACAGTAAACTACAGTGTGGCTTGGGTTCGAACCCCGTACCTCACAATCAGAAGCAGAACACATTAACCACAAGGCCTCGGTAGCCTGTTTAGGTAATTTCCATTGAATACTTTTGAGAGCCAGACATTGATCCTCGCAGTGTCCGTACCTTTCAATCGACAGTACCTGGGATCATCTCTTAGTGGGGGTTGGTTGGTGTTTACGGTCCTTCAAATGAGATAATAAAAAACCTAAATTATGGGTCCCAGTGGATGTTGACACATATGAGATTCCTCATCATTGAATGGTCCTAGGTGGAAGCCCTTTGCAGGAGTTCAGTGATATCTCCATATGAGTGAAAGATTCTTGAGTGGGACATTAGATAACGTCACTTCAACAAGGACAACTCTCCAGTTTCAATCCATTGTTCATATGCTATGTGCTTCAAATGCAAAACTTTATTCATCAGTAGGCCTATCTAGAAAACCAATGTACAACATGAGGTTCATGGCATAGGCTTCAACACACTTGAACATTGAGTATTTCACTGATTTTACTTGTTTTTGAAGTAATGGTAGTTTACTGGTGTTTTAAGCCTTTCAACCCTCAAGTATCAAACTTGTATGCTCTTCTCTATTGTCTTTGACTAGTCCATTGCTGTATGTAGGGATGAAAGGGTTAAGCTACTTAAGACACTATTCAGCTGTATTATCAGCTACAGGTATGTTGTCTTGCTTATGTTACCTTTTTGAATGTTGATTTTTGCTAGACATTACTCTGTACAGAGAAGACTTTTTAATGGACTAAGCCAAACCTTGAAACAGGACCTCAGTATCGTCTAATCTAAGGGACAACAACAGTCCAAATTGAAACTTGCCTCAAGACCAATTCTATTTAAATGGAACATCTGCATTAAAGTTACCTGTAAATCAAGGCCACCCACATATAAAGGGCACCTGTCTATAAAGCCACCATAAACAACCTTGGTTAAGAAATATATAAATATCCACAGAGTGCCAGGGAGAAAGCTCACTATCAGAAGATGAACATGCTGACCACCGAGCCACCATATTGAAATATATTAGAGAGAGCTTCAAATATTGCCCAATGCCCTGCACTTTGGGCCAGTCTCATCCGAAGGACAGAGAAAGTCAGCCATTTCAGTTGAGAAAGCTTGAACCCATGACCTCATAAACCAGATGTTCATCAACATGGTAAAATTTTAACCCTCAACTAAACATAAACAAAAACTGAAATAAAGCTAAGTTAAGCTATGTTGTTAAACAGATGGTTTGATTGAACCCTCATTTAAAATCAATTTTTATATTTGGAAATTTTAATCAAGCTCTGAAAATCTGCTATTATATTTTTGCAGTCAGATACATTTTAACCTTAGTTATTTAGATTTAACCAATAGTTTGAAAACTGGGTCCTGAAAGTGAATATATTACCACAGATCCATCTTGGTGGTTAGTTGGTTATACTGATGTGTAACGTCCCAATCGTGAATCTCTCACTTATGTAGAGACATCACCAATGTCAGTGAAGTACGACAAATTTAGTCTATGCTCAGCACTTACGGCCAATGAGTACTGTCTGAGGTATTTAATGTGCTGACATATATACTGTGACACAAGACCTCAGGTTTTTATGTCTCATCTAAAGAACAGGGCAAGTTAAGTGCAGCATGGAGCTGATTCAAACGCATGACCTCAATATCAGATGGAGAACACACTAACCAATGAGCCATAGTGGCCCTGAGATCCATGTGATTTGGACTTAAAATAAGATGTGTATGTAGTACAATGATACCCCAGCCCAGCAGCAGGGAGATATGCAAGTAATACATAAAGGTCACTAGAAAAGAAAACTTAAAAGTATAAAAAGTATAAAGTAGTGAGTTTTTTCATTTGAAGGAATATGAAAGTAGAAACAGTGTGAGCCTCACCTTTTGCTTTAGAAAGGTATGGCCTATGTTGAAGTATTTCTTCGACAATTAGAAAGACAGTCCAAAATCTATCTTTGACTCAAATTTCAAATTAATGCGACATAAATTCAAATGATCCTTTAAACTATGAGTATGACTTAAAAAGATCATGAAATAAAACTTAATATGAAATAAAATACACATAGTAAATGAAAACAATTCAAAAAGCCAATGCCCCTATTTCATATAAATTTAAAGAAATCTTAAAACAAAAAGGTAAAAATATACAGATTAGTTTTACATGTAAATTCAAATGAACCAATTCTAAATCAGTTCCTGTCAAGATATAAGTAAAGTATTACCTACATTTCAATCAGTCTGCTCCATTGTAACAAGAAAATCAATTGATGAGAATTGTGATGAGGAAGATGTGATAATTCACGGGATGAATCATGGCTCTCCGATGGTTCCAGGCACAACGAAGTATAGCATTAGTCACCACTATCCCAGAGACATTGGAGGTGTGGCTTGTAGCGATATTGATTTATAATAAATAAAATCGCTTCACCATATCCCTTTGTTCCATACTGCCTTATCATCATCCTGAATGTTTAATATGACCAAACAACCGTGATCTTTTGACAAAAGCATAATTGATTTATTTGTTCAGTCTTCTTTGAATTTGAAATTTAAAAATTATCACCAAACAAAACTGAGCTATCAACTTAGGGAAAAAATTATGATGTTTTAGGGATCTGTGATTTATAAGATTTTTCAAAAAAAATATTGATTTTTTCTCTTTTGATGAAGGAATTAATATTTCATGCAGTATCTTGATTTCATTGCAAATATAATTCCTCTTGATATTACTTGGTTTATCAATAATTAAATGAATTTAATACTGCAAACTACATAGAAATCAATTTAAAGAGAAATAAAGGAAATTAAAGTAAAAAACCAAGAGCACAAAGAATTGAGAAAGGAAAAGAATGAGTAAATACGAATCTGGAACAGACATGTATCAAGACCTCATTGTCATAATCACCGTTTTGTACCTGTATCGGTCTAGTGTTGAATCTAGAGCAACATAGTATGGCGCTGCACCATGCTCTTTCTTTCTCAGTGTCATGCCCTTTCCTTTCCCAAACATGTGATCTCTTGGACTATAGACTTAACAAGATAAAAATTATTAAATTTGTATGTTTCTTAGGAAAAAGCTAGGTGTTCTATTATCATTTAATGAAAGGTATTTTGAATGAATATGTGGAAGATATCAACACATAAGAACACATTAGTGTGCAAGTGCCCTCAAAACCAGTTTTTACACATTAAAAGTACCCTTATGTGCCCTTTTAGTTCCTAGATTCAACACTAAGTAACCAAAGAAAACAAACTGCCAGCATAGCAGCACTCTATGGTTTAAATTTTGCTCTCTTTTGTAAGGAGAATAGAGTTGTCTCTCTTTGCTCTCTGTGTCGGTCTCTCTCCATCTCTGTCTTTCTGTCTATCTCTCTCTCTCTTCCCTTGTCTTATTTAGTTTTAGTGCAGCAGCACTCTATCTTACATTTTCTCATATTCTGAGTGATAATATTTCACAAAACAAAAATAAACCAGAAATAATTCTACAGTAAAAGGACTTTGTGTTATGGTTTGTTCCTAAATGTGGATCAAGATTAAGAGTAAAGGATCATTTGTAACATAAATATGTAAAATAAAATGAATTTGCTTATTCAGGGAATTCTGCTGGACTTCTGACATCCTATTGATTCTGTACAACCAACATTTGCAGGGTTCCATAATGCTTTAACCCATTCACCCCTAAAGACTCATTTGGATTTGCCCAACTCATTGATTAAAGGAAGAGTCCATTAGATTTCAGGGGTTAATGAGTTAAAAAAAATTTAATTATTAAGGACAAGCTTCCAGGTTAATGATAAAAAGTGTAAAATTTGAAAGATCCCGTCTCTGACCATTTGTAAGATAATTGACCAATTAGCAAAAGTTTCTGTAGAGTAACAGACAGATGGACGAACAGATAAAGAGACAGACTAACAAACCACCAGGAGAACAAAGGAATGCTGAATCATTGTCTTTCAAAACTTTGAGAAATACCTCTGCTGGCAAACAAGACCATGAAAATGTAAAATAGTGATATAATGTTGAATCGTATGACCTATAAGTGAAACAAGAATATTTCTTGTTTTGTGTTGTCAGGTGCTTTGGAATCTAAGACAATCTTCATGATAAATTTTGTTGAAAGATAAAGGAATGCTATTTATATGCATATAAAAACATGTTGAGAGACATTTCAAGATTTTTTTTTCCACATTCATAACATCTACGGCACATAAACATACTGAAGAACCAAGTTAGTCACCAGTTCACATGTTCGGACTATGGGGAATTTTTTATTTATTTTTGTTTGCTTAAAGATATATTGTATGAATCGAAAGAAGAGAGGTTACTTTGAATTCATTGCGTAATTGTCATTTTGATTCTGTGGATAAATACTGTTTACTGCATACAGGGAAATTTTCACCCCATTTTATTTTTACCCATTTCGCCCTCTTCGTCAATGGGTGAATTCAAAACGGGGCAAATTCAAAACATTTAATTGATTGAATAAAATAGTGTTGAGACTGGGTGAATTTAAAACGGGGCGAAAATGTTTGCAAGTGCATTTGGGCGAAAATAACACTGGGCAAAAATTACCCTGTATACAGTATTCTATGTTCTTGTATCAATGTGCCTAGTGGCCAGTATTGAGATATGTATAATCTTGTTTTAGTAATAGCATAACTACAAGTCATACAGGATATAGGTATTTCACTATAGTGATGTTGAAAGATAACAAGAGACCCAAGGGGCCTTAACAGTCACCAGGGTAATGAATTTGGTTGAAATTGGCACATTGAGTCCTGAGAAAAGCCTAAAATGTGAAATCCTATAGCAAAAATTTGGAAAATCTTCAACCCCAGGACGGGCCCAAAAATTACCCAAGGGCCTTCTCTTGAACAAACTTGAATCTACAACCCTAAAGGATAATATATTCAAGAAATCAGCAGATTTGGCCTTGTACTTTCAGAAAAAAAGATTTTTTATAGATGTAAAATTTGAACATTTTTGGCCCTAGGGTAGGGTCATTTTGGGACCCAGGGGGATGGTTTGAACAAACTTGAGTCTGCATCATCTAACGTTCATCCTTGGCAAATATGATTGAAGTTGGCCTACTGGTTTTGAGAAGAAGTAAAAAATGTTAAGTTTATGCATGAAAGGACGATGGATGATAATTAATGGATGGGAACTGGATGGGAACGGATCTATGGTTTTACCTGGGTTTACTCAGGTGACCCCCTGGGGGGCTGTGGGCATGTTTGGATGTTTGTACCCAGTGGCATGTCCATCGGCTCTATACAAGATGAAATGAAATAGATATTGGCAACTTTAAAACAGTTATTAATGTATAAGATCCCCCTTTACTATCATGTCATGACCAAACTGCCAATGTCGCTGTTCCTTCCCCACAAGCCAGAAGATGAACAAGACATTAACACTTAATTCTTGGAAAGAGGAGTGACCACCCCTTCAGTCACAGACATCTGGTCTTTCAAGATAGGTCAGGTGGCCTCTCTTGATCGGTATAATCTTTAGGAATATTTAACACCATTTCTATAAAAGTGGCAAAAGGTTTATTTAAAGAATTTTTATTAAAATTTTTTTCCAAAAGTCAGAAGTGATCTCAGATGACAGATGGTGGGACCGCCATGGCTCAGTGATTAGCATATTTGCCTTCTGATCATGAGGATCGGGGTTTGAATCTGTGCTGCACTGCTGTCGGTTTTCCTTGTCCTTTGGATGAGACAGTATGGTATGGTATTGTAGTCCCACTCAAGAAAATTTCACTCATATGGAGACGTCACCGTGTGCCGGTGACGGGCTACAAATTTTGCCTATGCTCGGCACTGCTGGCCGTAGAGCAAGGACGGTTCTTTAACGTGCCAACATCTACTGTGACACGGGACCTCAGTTTTTACTGTCTCATCCGTAAGACAGGGATGGCTAACCAGGGGTTCGCAGTCAAACACGCTAACCACTAGGCCGCGGAGGCCCCTGGATGAGACAATGAAAACTGAGGTCCTGTGTCACATTAAGAATGGGCAGGTTAAAGAACCCTCACTGCTAAACGGCCATAAGTGCCTAGCAGAGGACAAAGTCGCACTTCAGTGGCATTGGTGACTTCTCTGTATATGTGAAAGATTCTTGAATAGGACGTTAAACAACAATACAACCAACAAGGCAGGTGGTCATTCACCTCATTGGTCAAAATAATCTCCATAACATGCACCAAATATAATGATGTATAAATTACTTTATCTCCATACAATTAACTCCTTGCTATGCTCATAAGCACAATCTCTTGGTATGTCATGCATTGAGTTATTGTCAAATTGTTTAGATACAGCCGTACATGAAATGAAGCAAGAATTGTGAAGTTGTTGATAACAATATCAGTGAAACAAGGTAAT
>JACSZP010035957.1:0-10154 GCA_016161895.1 Pinna nobilis | reverse complement strand
AACTAACGAGAGTAGGATAAACATAACAATCAATCCAAACGAGTTGTGTAATTTGTTTCTGCCATAACACTAGATTATTTTGCAAATCAAAGTATTGAAAACATCCAGCCATAATGTAAGCCCACTCAATGTATTGTGACGTCAAATATAATGACGTCAATTGATGACGTCATAATAAAATTTCCTGACGTATCAGCCAATCAAAACACTCGGAAGACGTTAACCACGTGGGGTTAATCGATTATATTTAATCAACTGCAGCCTCGATTATACAGCCGTTTTTATAATGGTTAAACTACGCGTATTATGGTAGAAAGTAAATTAATTTATATTTTAGGGCCACTGTTTCATTGCTATCGATCCAAATGCATTCGAAGATGGGTTTGAAGAAAGAATGAGTACACTCATGGATTCATGCAGGAACTTGGAACCGGTAAAATCATTTTTTATAATATATCAATGGTGCACTTGGACTCATTTAGCAAAAATTTGTCGTACACGAGATAACGACGGAATCGTGTACAAATGGATATAATTAAGCAATTTACATATTTTAAAAATGGTCAAATTAACCAGAGACGTATATAACATAATATATGTGTCATATATGTCTCTGAATCAACGTAAATGTCCGCGTAATTCGCCCAACTTATAGGCATCGATCATGTCTGATAAAATGGCGGGAAATGAATACAACCCGTAAATCGTGTATTTTTGATTTTTTAAACGACGATATCTATATATTGCGGGCATTTTTTTGTTTTTTATCATCTACATCATCTATTTTTTGCTGGTGCAGATGTGATTTTTCAATTTTTCAATTCTGTGAAGATGAAAAATGAGTCCAAATGTATCTTTAAGATAAAAAAAAGTCTCTTTATCTAGCTGTATGGTTAATATGGAGGTTTGATTGAACAAAAGTCTGTAATCCTCTCAAGATTATTAAATTACATTCTGGGGTAGAAACATGTATAATAAATCGTATTGAGGCAGACATGACTCCATAATGGTGGGTCTTTGCCATCAAATTGTAAGGTCATGTGCATAAGCTTTTGAATAAGCTTTTACTAATGAATTTCAAATTTTAAAACTGATCATAAACGTTAAACACTTCTAACTATAATTAATGTTTTTTAAGTGTAGATAATTCTTGAAACATTTCTTTGTAAATAGGTGGACCCTGATAAGCCAGTCCTGATACCAGGTGATCCAGAAAAAGAACATATGAAAAAGTGTGATAATCTTGGAGGGATTCCATATCATCCAAATCAGTTTGCGTTTTTGGTATGTAGAATTTATGCTTATTCTTAGATTCCACGAAGAAAAATCATCAGTGAGCACATAACACCACTCCTTATTTGAATGAAAGTGTCTGTTTAATCGAAATGGAAATATCCATATTATTTTGTTTGGTAAAATATCAAAAAGCAAATGCATATTCATGATGCAAGCAGAGAATAGCTGACGTCATATATCTGCTTTAATTCGAATTCTTAGGTTCATTAAAATGAATTGTAACATGGATGCTGGTGTCGTCTTTGATGTAAGAGTTACAGTAAATAAGACAGAGTTTCTTTGGCAAACAATAACTTCTCGTATCAATGACGTCATGAATACTTTTATTCTCCTGTCTAAGAAAGTCTTTATGTTAGTTTCTGGTATGTTGGAGGCTATAAATGGAGATCGAAAATTGCATACATAGAGAGAGCCTCGACACTCCCCCATTTATACAACTTTGCGCCTGTGGCAGAAACAACCCGCGATAAGGTATAGTTCACTTTGAAGTAAGGCGCGCACGACCAAGATTATGACGCAAGATATGTTCATTATTCAGTTTTGATTGACAGGATACATAGTGTGGAGAGGCGCGGCTACCATCTCGTCGCTTCGTGACTCAACTTTAGCCATGCCCCTCTGTACTGATTATTCCTAAAATCGAAACAGAAAACTGTAAACATGACGTATAGGATCCTAATCATTTCAATTTATTTTTTTTTTGAGTCCGTCATCGCCGATTCGGGAGGGGGTCGGGGAGGATTTAGGTTGTGGTTTATCTATCTGTCTTTGAATGGTAATGAAGATACAGGACCTTCACGTCTATTGTGTATTATAAGCCTTTCATTTGGTGAAAAAAAGTTGACCTTCTGATTTTGCATTTGAACTTCTACCTACATGATACTTTTAACCTGGCCAAACCTTTATACAGAAAGTGGTTTGGCTTTCATATTCTTCGTGTGTATTCCATTAGAGAGTACGCCGTTCTATATAAAACTCATGACCTTGACATTGTGTGAAATATTTGTCTTATTTCCTGTTAATTGGTCGCATTGGGATTCACAAAAAAACATAAACAAATTTAAAAAAAAAATGAAAATAAAAAATAAAAAGCCCACTTCAGTGAATCCCAAGGAGAAACTTTGTTAACTCAAAAAGTATCCCAAGTTGCTTTGATAGATGCCTTCAATGAAAATAATTTGTAGTCTTTTCTACCTGTAGTATTTATGTTTCGACTTTCATATGGATCAGGTAGAATAAATCACGCAAATTTTGAGTTAAGACATAACACAAATGTGCCATACTTCTTCTTCTTGTTTATAAGAATAACTTTACATTTCAGAATAAACTTGCCGAACGTTTACAAGTTGAACAGTTGAAACCTCTGTGATGATTGTTGTGATTCAGCCAATCAGAAGCTCAGGGAAATTATAAACGTGTATGAGATATACAGAATGGAGAAATTGAAATATTAAGATGGTAATCATGTTTTTAAGAGAAACTGTAGTTGATCATTTTGTGATATATATAGCAGATCCTCAATTATCCGGAAGCTTTTGTTTCTGAAAAATTGTCCAAAGAAATGACACCTTTTACCTATTATTGTTTTTATTTGAAAACTTGCCCCAGCTAATGTTGACCGCAAGATAAAGTGTTCAAGTTTATGAGGCTCGATAGTATAATTGTTCAGTTTGGAAGTACAAAAGAATTTTGTTGTATTTGTGCGTACCATTTTACATATTTTATACTACTCAATGCTGTTAGTTAGTGGTCAATATTCCAATCTATAGATGTATATATAGCTTTTTAAAAAAAATTATTGATTGAACAAAATAAATTTTAACAACAGAGTTTGTTTCTTATACCTGCAAGATTTAAATACATGTATACATATTTGAAGTATTGGTTCCAAATACTTTCATACCTTTTATGACACACTTTAAGTAACGTTGCTTTTAGTTCTGCTTCTAGGAATATAGATGAACAATATGTTAATGTGTTATTCAACATAATTGTATATTACTTAGTTGCCACTGAGTAGGACTGCCATTGCCGAATTATTAGCATGTTCGACTTCAAATCGAAGGGTCTTGGGCTCGAATCGAGGAAGCGTCAGCCTACGGTTGGCCGTCCCCGTATTTCAGATGAGACAGTACAAACCGAAGTCCCATGTCACAGTAGGTGTTGGCACGTTTAAAAACTCTCCCTGCTCAATGGCCATGAGTTCCGAGCATAGGTAAAATTTGTCGCATATCACCGGCACACGATGACGTCTCCATATCAGTGAAATATTCTTGAGTGGGACGTTAACAACAATAAAACTATTGTTCCCACTGAGTAAAAGTGACACAGTTTCGAATTTTTTATCCGAAAGGAATTGCTAAGAATTCAATGACAACGATTAATCATTGCATAATAAAATATAATCATTAATTTAAATAATTGTGATATAATAATCATGAAATGGAAAAGATTTGGAAGAAATAGTTTTAATTTAGATATAGGGCCTACTATAAACAAAAACAGATTTTTTTTCTCAAATTTATTGAAACACCATGTAGAAAGAAAAATGTTATGTTACAATTGAATGCCCAAATTGCAGTGAAAATCAAGATTGAAATGTTATATGCAAGCAGCATGTTGTCCAGTTTTGGACGCTTCTACATCTAAAGAACAACAATCGATTAATTTCACGAATATTCCATGAGGCAATTAGATTAGAAATATGTTCGATAAACTTCATTGTATTGCTATATCATCAATGAATCTTTAAATACAACAACAAGTCCGTGAAAATGGATAATGGAATGGAAACAAAAAAAGCATTGAAATAGGATTGCACATTAAACAGTCAGAAAACTGACGGTGAATTAAAAATCATTTACTATATGAAATCAGTGTAATTATTATTCTTTTTTAAATGTGCTCTTTTATTAGCTGTGTTGCGTGAAGATATATCGAAACCGCATTAATAGGTTAAGTCTGAAGACCTTTATCAAGTTCTTTACTACAGAAATTGAATGCAATGCAGGACATTTCCGAAAGTGAATATATAATAACAAGGAGTTGCTAAAAGGATTATAAAATTGGCTCTCAATCGCATTTCACTAAATCCCTATGCAAAACAGCATTGAAATGGCGTACAATAAAGATCTAATTTTGAATGTTCTGAGTATGAAATATTGAATTTGCATAACACGAACTATGATACACGCACATGTATACTGTAACAACATAAATGTATTATTACGAGGATATAAAATGTAAGACAAACACAATCGCTCATAGATGTGATGTTAAGCCGTACAAAGTCAGTCATACGTATGATAACGCTATATAGAGTACGTAAATCTAGTGTACCAGACAAAACTGAAATACCCAGGGATATTGGAAAATCCACATCCAAATAAATATGAAAAAAACAGGATGGTCTGGAACTGGAAAGTAATTGTAAATCCTTAATTAGATCAGAACAGTTGTCCGGAAAGAGTAATGGCAAATCCGTGGGTCCGTCTGAATATCATTTATATCTGCCGACTAATGTAACTAACAAAAAGCAAAACACATTTACATATTAAAACATTAATACTCGCGTGAAAAGGGGCCAAACAATACCCCGTTATTGATTTTACGTGAATATCTTACATCGCTTAAATTAAGCAACTTTTGACAAAGATATGTGAAAATATTTTTGGTCATTTAAATTTCGGTCAGTGATGTGTATATCCGCTTTAGCAACAATACGTGTATTTAATCAATTAAGATAAATAGAAAAGTAATATTATTTGGAATGCCCCTTGGTATCTTCTATTTCACCCATTTTATTTTCATAATTTCGTTGTTTTCCCCAATTCCTTTGGAATCTAATACTAAATTTTACTTTATTATATTGTGACAAATGCTATGCTTACATAACTTATACTTACAAAAAGTTCAAGCCGGGTATTTCGTATAACAATCACAGCCAGGTGTTAACATGTGCGATTGTTTCTAACTCGTAAAGTAATCGATACCGCTTGGATTATTCAATATTGCCGCTTAACAGGTAAGAAAAGCTTTTCAAATGTCCACAAAAACAATATATATGGATCGAAGCTTAATAGAGGATCCATTTAAAATGATAATTCTAAAAGAAATACAATCATGTTTGGAGAGAGAGAGAGAGAGAGAGAGAGAGAGAGAGAGAGAGAAAGAATTTATGTGTTGTCGTATAATGGTTGTCTATTTAGTAAATCTATAATTTCACTAAACGAAGGTCGTTCTTGTTCATCCAGTTGCCAGCACAAACTCAAAGCTTCTTCAACTCTGAAATAGGAATATACACCCAAATTTGAGATACTTTTTTCCATTTCACAATTTTCAAAAATATATACTTCTTTAACTTTGTTGTTTTTGCTATGTTTCATATGGTTTCGAACAGACAAGGGACAAGCGGAGAACCTTCAATAAAACTCTTGATATTGCCGGGATAAAATAGTTGCCACAATGGCTCAACGGTAAGATCATTGAATCTCTCTTTCCTGATCGGTGTAGGTTCGAGCCCATTAGATCTTAGATTGATCACGCGAGACAACTTGTACGGTTGCTTGTGGAAAGCAGGTTCCTCCAGGAAATAACTGTGTACCATCATATAACTGAAAAATTATCTAGTCTGGTGGAAAACGAAATCAAGGCAAAAAATGTTACTTAAAGGACTGAAACTAGAATTAAAAGTAACAAACAAATGGTCAGAATTAGGTCATAATTTCTGTTTATAGCTTTTCGTTGGAATTTTATTCCAAGTTAAAAGTAGAACGAATTTTACATCCACACACTGAAACAAAAATGACCGAAAAGAAGAGATCTATAAAATGAGAGAGAAAGAAAGATACAGAGAAACGCACAGATAAATAGAAAGACAGAGAAACAGATAGAAAAAGAAGACAACAGATAGTCAGAGACAGACAAGATAGACAGAAAAAATTATCTTCATTTTATCCTTAATACTTTGACCACAGTTCATTCCATTTCGTGTTTTTTTTTTAATACTGACCCTTCGGGACAATCATCTGGAGCTTCCATTCGGTACCCATCTTCAATACTTTGCAGTAAATCTTTTTCTTCTATATCTTGATAAGGTAACGCTCCTTTGAGAATAAATTTTGTTATAATTCGAAGAAACATTAAATCATGAAATCAAGCTCATATATAAATATCATAAATATATATCAATTTATATCATACGACATGAATTGCACAATACATATTGACATTAAAAGTATTCAGATACAAAAAGAAAATTATCCTAAATTACATTTTTTTAAGAAATATTAGAGAAAGAAAGAAACTAGTTTGAAATTCCATTTGTTTAGGTTTTTGTTGGCTATACTTCTCAACCAAATTGGGAAGTATTGTCCTATCGGTTCCTTGTTAATTCGACAATTGATAATTTTTAAACATCAACTTGACGTTCACTTGCTAATCACTTAACAGAAAACTTGTAATTATTTCATTGATATCAAGTTAAAAAACGATTGAATGGAAAGAATACCCAGCCCGAGATAGGTTTATTTAATTGACAATACATCCTGAAATCAAACATTATCGTAATATTTTAAAGTATAATTTGCGTACAATTTTTGACAAATCTCAGAAGTAACTGACCTGCAGAATACAGTTCCCATAATACGACACCGAATGACCAAACGTCTGCCCGACTATGACGTGCTGCTTTAGATGACGACAACACTTCCGGTGCTATCCATTGGACACATTCCTTAAAATATCGTAAGATACAGATGAAAAGAAGGTTACGTAACTAAAACATACGGACTCAATATCATATAATCTCCAGAGGCATATCATTTTTACTCAACACATGAAATGGCATTGTGAGAAATTGTGCTAAAATTTCTTAAAAATTCTTTGAAAATGAATTTATGCATACGTAAGAAAGTTGTACTTTAGTATATTATATTTTTTCTGTTGAAAGTTTATACATTTATGCAATATTGTGCAAAAGATGATTTATTCAATGTTAATAGTATATTTATCACAGAAAGAACAAACTTGAAAATATTGGCAAGTTCTGACCCCACATATTACGCAAAACTTTAGATCCACAGTACTATATCTATAGGTATATTCGAATGTTATAATAAGTACACAATTATCTTAAACGTACCTTTCCTGAAGAATCGTACAAGAACCCTTTAATTTTTGGTACGAGATCCTCCGTTAGTAGTACGTTGTATGAATTAAGCTTGCCATGAACGATCTGGTTTTTCAAAGAAAAAATGCGATCAGAAAAGCTCACTTGAACCTTTGGTTCAGGTGAGCTAAAACAAGAGGTAAAATGTGTTCTGCATGAATTTTCTGTTGAGTGCTCGCCTTAAGACCAGGGCCCCAAATCACCAGAAAAACGCATGCGCAAGCTCAGTACTCAACTCAACTGTTTTTCCTCATAATTTTTGTTAACTTTGCTTAAATTCATCAAATGTAAGCGAAACGATTAAGATTTCTAAAGGCTGTGTTAATATCCCCAATTGTCTACACTTACAAAAATGGACTGCTTAACTGTCCACAATGAAGAAACAAAAGAAATGGCAGAAAAACAAAAAAATGTTTAGTGGCGGTATTAACTTCGACCGATTCAATGAAATACAGTCTAACCTGTTTTAAGAGACCGTCCAAGGGAAGGAGCGAAAAGGGTCACATATGACAGGTGGTCTCTTAATTCAGGTGATTTATATAGAAAAAAAGAATTTTTGGGAACCATATATTTAGGTCACATAAGGTTTTCCTTTAATTCAGTGGATCGCTAAGGCAGGTTAGACTCCAAATACAAAACGTTTGTTGAAGCAAATTGATTTTTGACCTCATGTTGCTCAATCACCTTTTTCTTAGATGCTAAGAAGTCCATCCCTGAGGCAATCCCTACAGCTATATTGTGAACTTTTTCAATTTCGGAGCCTTTGGTCTGCTCGAGCCAATTCCGTAACGACCCATTGTCGCAAATTTCCATCACAAGCATCGCAGGATCTAGGAAACAGAAGGCAAACATGTTTGAAATATGCAATGTTTCCATTTCTGTTGAGATATGAATAAGAACATAATATTGGATGAATCATTTTCAGGACATGGCTTTGATGATTGACATTAGGCTATATTGTTGTTCTTGTTGCATTGTTGTTTAACGTCCCACTCAAGAATATTTCACTCATGGGACCTCGGTTTTTACTGTCTCATCCGAAAGACAGGGACGGCCAACCTTAGAGTGGCGCTGCGGGAATCGAACCCCGGACCCCTCGGCTCGAAGTCGAATACGCTAACCACTCGGCCACGGAGTCCCCCACATTAGGCTATATACGCTATAAGTGTGCTCTTAACATGTATTATGCTTTTATTAGATTATAATGTGCAGTAATAGGTTGTAATATGAACTTTGGCACTGTCTTTTTTAATGCACCGCGATGCTTGATTTATAAATCTTTCATTGACGTGGATTTTGGCAATGACGCCAAGTAAACGATATGGATAACGAAGTGATTCAAAATGTATACAAATAAAACCCATCCGTTAGAATGATACCGCAGTTCATAAAAGTAAGGACCAAAGCATGAACATGGTTAAAATTTCCATTTGCTGACATGTGTACACCTCCGTCTCACGTATTTCGCTAGTGAAGATTCGGATAAAACATTAACAAATTATTTTTGAATCAATTATTCAAAATCATAGGACTCTAGGTGTAAGCTCGACCGACGGTTGTTCCAGATGCTCTCTCCCCCCCCTCTCTCTCTCTCTCCATATTTTCGCATATGTTCCTATATACTGGAAACGTGTAGCTACGAGTGGTCTGCTATTGCATAACCGATTTCTGTCTTAGGAATGAGAGAGTGAAAAGTCCGACCTCTTTCCAAGAACCCTTGACATCGTTTTAACAGTATGAATTATTCTCAATGTCGAAAATACATAACTAAACTACCGATGAATAATGTTTAAAACAATAAAGGCTTATTTTGACTTATTGAAATTGGAATGCCCCTTGGTATATTCTTCTTCACCCCTTTTTATTGTTCTAAGTTAGTTAAGCAGGGTGACAATTTTTGCCCCTCTGTTCACCGACAATATAAGCATTTTGTTATAATGTAACCAAAATATGGTGCTATCCTGTATTTTTTCAGGATCTTAAACAGCCCCCGCCCTCTCCCTCCTAAAAAAAGTAAAAAAAGAAGACGCAAAGGCTCTGTTCTAAAGCAAGTGATGTCAAAAAAGTACAATAACTCTCCTTAATTACTTGACCTGGTAGCACTAGTATTGTTGTTGTTGTTGCGGTGTTGTTTAACATCCCACTCAAGAATATTTCACTCATATGGAGACGTCACCGTTTGCCGGTGAAGGGCGACAAATGTTGCCTGTGCTCGGCACTGCTGGCCGTAGAGCAGGGAGGGTTCTTTACGTGCCAACACCTACTGTGACACGGGACCTCGGTTTTTACTGTCTCACCCGAAAGACGGACGGCCAACAGCGGAGTGGCGCGGAGGGAATCGAACCCCGGACCCTTCGGTTCTAAGTCGAACACTCTAACCACTCGGCCATGGAGGCCCCCGGTTGCACTAGTATAAATTGATCACAAAATTAAGTGTACTAGTTTTATAGTTATATTTGTATTGACGTACCACTCAAGAATATTTCACTTATATGAAGACGTCACCGTGTGCCGTTGAAGGGTGACAACTTTTGACGATGCTCGGTACTTGGTCGTAGAGCAGGGAGTGTTCTTTAACGTGCCAACATCTACTGTGACACGGGACCTCGTTTTTTTCTGTCTCATCCGAAAGACAGGGACGGCTCACCTGAGCCGAAGGCTCAAGTGAGCTATAGTCATAGCGCACCGT
>JACSZP010035944.1:0-20146 GCA_016161895.1 Pinna nobilis | reverse complement strand
TATTTACTCGCATTTTCCCTTATCATCCGTGCAAGAAACCCGCCCCCAAGTAGCTTTAGCAGTCGTGGTACCCTCATCAGCAACTATCTCTCTACTAGACGGACAATTATGTATAACTGGAGGATTGTCAACCTTTTTGCGTCTTCTACCTATCAATAGTTGTAAGAAAAAAATCATAAAAAATAGTTACTTATTGAAACACACTATATTGCCCAAGGATTTGAAATGGGATAAAGAATAAAAATGAACGGAAATAAATAGAACAGGACGAGGCAAATCAAATGAAATGGAATATTTCGAAATAAAATATCACAAAACAAAATGGGCAAAGATATATCATTTTGGTTTTTTTTTTTTTTTTTCGTTTTGGGGGATTTTAAATGTCATTTTGTAGTAGCTTTTTCATTTTTGATTTATTCTTTCGTGCATCACCATTCCTCCACAGACAATAGACTTGTGACACATGAGAAATAGCCACTTTATTTGCCATCTGGTCGGTGAATAAAGAAATACATATGGGATTTTCAGTGCAAGGTTTTTATTTCACTTCAGACAGAATTGTCCAATGAAAACTGTTGAAAGAGACCACGTGTCGACTATGTAATTTTCCGGACATGGATTTCTCTTTTGATTCACTGCGTTTGACCTAGCCCTTTGATGAATAATGTCAGTTATGCACATCGGCTCCTAGAAGCTACGACATTGAACGCACCCGTGGTTATACTGTGCTCCTTAACACTTACCACACATGAACAGTCTTCAGTGGTATAAAATAGTTACATGGTTTTTTAGGGTAGGATACGGGAATATATGTGGTCAATAAAAATGACGTATCCGGCTCAGCTGTGCCTCGCCAGGTATGTAGTTTTTACTGACCATATATTTCCCCGTACCTACCCCATAAAACATGTAACTGATCAAAAAGCTCTTTTTTCACAAATTTTCGGCCCCTTGGCCTTTTTCAAGTGATCGACGACAGTGAAGTGAAGTGAAGTGATCGACGACAAAAGGCCAAGGGGCCGAAAATTTGTGAAAAAAAGTGTGTTTCATTATATTATTTCTACAAAGGAAACTTCCCTCTGGAGGACATTGGATTAAATTTACATGCTCAAAAAGCGTTTTATTCGTAAATATGTTTGTGACCTCAATACAAAACATTTGACATATAATCGTAGAATTTATGAAAACGTCAGTATGATACTTACACGTGAATAAACAGATCACAGCAATGATAAAAATACAGAATATGAAGAATCTTTTTTTTCGATGGTTAACATCATTTGAATCTGTAAATACAATACATTTTATAATTAATCGTGAATTTACGTGTATTTGCAGTTTTAAATCAGGCCCTGATAAAATATTTTACTACAGTCGAGACTGTCTTTTGTGACTTTCCAAGGGACTAATAAATGATGGTCCCATAAGACAGGGAGTCACTTAGACAGTCTCGACTGTACTTTCATTTACTGTCCTGTAAATACAATGTCATGCACATCACGAAAACTGATTTGACATTCATCTACATACTGTCTCCATTTACGAAGCATTTACGACCCTCGTCCATTTCGAACAAAAGAATAGTTAGGTATAAAGTCATAAGCAAAATAAGCAAAAATGCGCAAGAAAACAGCCAGATGATGACGTCTTAATGTGTAACGTTACAAATAACCTGATTACGTCTCTTGTGAATCGCATCCTAATACATTTACAATAAATCCTTAAACCCATGCATACTAATAATAAGGTGACAGACGAGCCCGCCTTGAGCCTTGTACCTTGATCAGATAAACGGAGTAATCCGGTGTAAAAATTAGTAATCGGCCAACTACACGCCAATGTACCAATCGGAAGAAGTAAAACAACTACTTTTTCGGAACAGAATATCAAAACAAAAATGGCGTTGGAAACAAAACGAAGTACACACTAAGCCACGCTACTTCAAAACTCTGTAGCAAAATGTTTTGACAATTCCTATAGGCAAACCCTATCGGGCTTTCAAGTACGGACAATTATATAAGTAAGTCCTTATCCCGTCAAATTAACTTTTACTGACCGGAATAACATTAATTCGAAAACGATTCTGTTATAACTGGTTTTTGTTACGATGGTTAGTACCAGTTCCATGACAATGCATTTGAATGGAATTTTCCTAACAAGGAGCTAATTTCTGCTAATTTCTGTCCACTACCGGCGACCTTCGACGGAGTCGTTAGGTTTGCAATCTGTCCCCAGTCAGTCCGGTAAATCGGTTTTCCATACTTTTACCAACATGCTTTCTGATATAAAGTTTGGTATTTTGCGCATTGCTTTACAGTGAGAAGATACAAATCAAGTTCGAATTTGTTTTTCGTCTGTAAATTTGTTTTGCTGAGTTATGATCTTTAGACTTAGAAAATTGATGAAGAAACTCAGATTCCGCACTTTTTATGCAATGCTTACTGATATTTATTATGTACCTATCAAGTTATTCCGAGTTTTGATACTATTCATTTCACAGAGTGTGATTTGACATTCCGGATCACCACACTGTGGTTTTCTAAATCCATATCACCCGCTCTGAGACTGATGACGTAGTAAACAAAAAGCACTACTTTCCCCATGGCAACAATACCGGAAGTTACCACGATCAATGAACATAATTCCATATTTGGACAGTTGATATTTTTGCGCAACAATCTGTTGCATTGAACGTGACGATTCTGAATAGTTATTGACCGAAAAACCTTTTAGTGCATATGTTTATGCGCGTTGAAAAAATAGTTCATGTTCAATTATTTTTCCTTAGATATTTAGTTTGTTAGTTTTCGTTTATAACGAATGGATGTATGGAATGGATGTATAATATTTTTTTCATTGTAACAGTAACTTGATCCAAAGAGCTGGATCACTACATCGAATTCGACGCTTCCCGTCTCGTTTGATCTGATGATCAGCCCCTGTTAACTCGACGTGATCCGCCGCTTAGGATCAAGTTAGTGTTATAATAATAATAATAATAATAATAATAATAATAATAATAATAATAATAATAATATATATATATATACATGTATATATAATATAAATATATTATACATTCTTAACCATGACGCTGTGCAGATCAAGTTCCAGTTTTGTCAGTTGATTGTTTGCTGATTTATGTGTCACATAAATTGGATAAGGCCGTGAGTCGCGTCAGGTTTTGACTACATGCATATGCGCTGATTAAACCTAATTTGCGTTTAAATTTGGCTCAGAAGGAAGGGCGATGCTAATACGGGATCGAAATTCTACATGAACGATATTTAGATGCTACTTTCTAACTTACCTGTAGTTTTTCTAGAAATCCACAATCCGTCAGAACATACTAGAGGCACCACTTCACCCTCATATGAGTATCCTGTACAATGGGTCATGGATACATACGCTCCATTTCTACTCTCTGTATCACAGTGTTCATCAGAGATGGCTGTTGGTATCGGACATTCACCAGCGCTTTGTCGGTCCTAGAAAAACAATTCACTAAGGTAAAACTCTAACCCTTTACCTGAAAATCCATGAGTGGGGTGAAGTGCATTGTGCGAGAACACGATTTTTTTTTATCTGTATCGTCGTGTTTCCTGTAAATTTTGTGTATCTTCTTTGTACATGTAAGCTGGATGGAAAAATGCGACTGAATCAGAAATATCGCTCGAACTAAATTAAACACCATACACAATTCACCCAGTACAGTGATCAGAGAGAATATCTGAAAGAGGATTTAGAACAGCTTGCAGCGAACAGATATAAAAGAGCATTGAACAGGAAATTAAGCATTAACTAGGTGAAGGAGTATTGATAGAAGAAAAGAAAAATTCAGATGTAAAGAAAAACAAACAAAGAAAATTCAAGAAGATTACTAATTTATTTTACTCTAAAAATGAGTTCTGAAATTAGTAAAGATTAAAGTCACAACCTTACAAAGGACTAATAGAAACAGTTAGTAAAATAAATGTTCTTCGTCCTTTTGCTTAAACGTCATGCGTCTCTCATGCGCCGTCAGCCCTTTTATAAGAAAGGCCCCTTTCTGGTAGGAAATCACCCACACATAATTGGGTACAGACTTCATTCAACCAAGATCTTTTTTAAATGAAACTTCATGGGCGATAGTCACTGTGATGGTTTAGCGAAGTAAAACCCAAACAGAATGCACAAAGTGGCTTGATAGCTATTTTATATTCACAATTAGGCCTACCTGATTTACATATGCATGTATCTTCTTATTCAACGTTTTCACAAGGTACATGTATTAACTTGTTTAAATATCGACTTGGATAACATCAATTTTAACTTAAATTTAACTCCATTATCTATTATGTGCACAAAACCTGTTTTAGAATTGTATTGTCATAATTGGAGTTCTTTTTAAAGAGACATTCGTTCATTGTGCGCTAATGTATAAAAGCAAGTACAAGTATGAAAAAGGGCAGAATAAGTATGTCTCTCACCCTGGACAGAGTAATCCAACTATTTATTCGTTCTGAAATATCTCTATCGCACCCCGCGTGCTTGTCTCAAACCCCCTGCCGTCCTATGTCATATACTTGCCCTACTTTTGGCGCATTTTGTCCGCTTGAATACAACGTTTTATAAATGTTTCTGACTGAATGAATGCGTAATTTTACGGTGAGAGAAAAAATAATCAACCACCACTTTTTTACAGAGACGGAAAAATCTCACCATCGTGTCAAATATTGCAACATCCACGCCTCGGCAAGCCTAGTTGTGTACTACAAATTTTTGAAACTCCGGAGAAATTCTCTGTCTCGGTTCAAAGTGGTGATAGATTTTATTTAACATAGCCTGGGTGATATGCCATCGCTATACTCAATATTCGAAAAGTGATAAAAATGTCAAGCGAGTTTTTTTACCTATGTTTGGTACAATTGGTCAAGATTTTAAGTATATAAGAGATCAATTTTGAATGTGTTGGATTCGATTCCGAAATGATTCATCCAACCTGGTAATTCTTAACAGCTGTGTGAAAGTTTTCTTCTAGATTGAGTTTAATCACTGTGGTCCAAAGCCCCAATCTTTTTACAAAAGCGCATATTGTGCATGAGAGAACTACATCGACGGCGCGTGAAAAATATCCACAATTACAAATATCCGACCAGTGAAAAAACGAGTATTCCCCAAATCAACCAAGATTATTATTATGTATTGACATGTTATAGCTACAAGGGATAGTTTGATCGTTAAATATATGCGAGAAAAATTAACATATTTACCACATGTTCCAGTATATCCTCTGTTAGTGAACAGTACGTCACCGGTATGATGCTCAGTGTCAACCAAACAATAAATGGCATGTTTTATCTAATGACACATCTGTGTCTTAACTCTCAGAACTGATATCCAAGTCAGCCTTCTTAATCAGCTATCACCAACTTAATTTCCAACTGTTTTGCAGATGAATTTTATCGTATGTATGCCGCGGGTCTTTGTAATGCTTTTGGTGAGTTAACTATCTTCATATCTCAATTGTCGGCTAATTGAAGTCATGAGACTGCCTCTTTTATACCATGACAAAGACAGGGTTTTTAGTGTATATTTGATACTATTGGAAACTTACCTTTTCATATATTTGATTGGTCTGCTTCACTTAAACTAAAATATAAAAGTTTAAAAAGAAATGGTATGTAAGCATGAATGTATGCATACATCAATGTATGAATGTTTGTGTGCCGGAGTGTCTATTTTTAAGTAATTAAGTACCCATGCCTAATATACACGTAGACAATACGAAAGGAAAACCACGTAGTGCACTTAGCAATCAGCACAATATATAGCATCAGATCACAGTGTTCTCTATAAAAGGAAATTATTTTGTAATAAGAACACACACACAAACAAACAAAAAACAACGACATAATCAACAAACAAAAACAAAGGAAAAAACAAAATCCAAACACACACACACAAACTATAAGTGTTCTTTTCGAACTTAAGCTATTCCTCAGAAAATCTCCTCTGGTGGCCGCATGGACATGTTCACGGAAATTGAGATTTTTGAAATGTCAAATGCCCCTTTGGTATCGTCAACCTCATTTTTAAATTCATAACATAAGTTTTATATACTACATTGTATTATTGTTATATGTGAAATATACATTTCATTTGACCATACTATTATTTTACACAAGTAACATTTCATTCTCATTTCTGGGAGGCAGCATAACAGAGAGCGAGAATTTCAATTTTATTTTATTCATCTGACTTTATTTGTACCGTTTGTATGCATCCCTCTTGTTTAGAACAACGATTTAGTGCATATTATCTATGTAATTCAAACAGGAAGATTAGATAAACTTTTGAATTTGAATCTACATAGGTAATTTTAGGAACATTTATCATTTTCATTATCAGATGTACTTCATGCCTATTCAAAAAGACAAAATTACGTAAAGAGAAATCATTAAATATTCAGTAGCCCTAGATTTTTTGTTATTCAATTGTAAGTGCAATTCACTTTAAATTCAATATATGTCCTTGTATAAGCCACACGCGGGGTAAGCTTCTTGAAATTTAATATTAAAGTTTTCAATTCAGTCAAGTCATGTAAGCTTCTTTGCAATTAACAGAAGAATTTTAACGGGGAAGACACATCACAAGATAAACCAGACTTCAAGAAATTTGATAGGATTGAATAACAAAACTGAAGTCTATAATTTTTGGAATGAAGCATGATTCACAAAACTATTCAAAAGTTGACTGTAGAAGATACCAAGGGGGAATCAATAATTCAAAAATTCAAAGGCAGACGAAATCATGGCCAATCAAAAAAAGAGACAACACAAACAGTTATCAACACAACAAGAAGTGTAAAACCGAAAAATAAAGTAACACGAACCCCTACCAAAAACGAGGGGCGAGTTCAGGTGCTCTGGAAGGGTAAGCAACTCCTGCTCAAATTAAGATTCAAATTCGTCAATCGGAGGTCATGAAAATCAAACAGAATGAAAAAATAATGAAAATCTACATGAAAATGAAAGTGTAGGTAAGAAACGAAGTGAGATCAGGTGCCAGGAAGAATCAGCATATCCTAATTGCTAGCAACACCCGTCACTTTAATGATATCGCAGCTGACAAATTTGATAAATTCAACTCAATGGACAAGTTAAGTTCGAATTTTCAGTTAGAGATAACCCTGGACTCAGAAACTGTTAGCCAATAATAAATCAATAAAGATTTTGTGCTGGCTAGCCATACCGATAACCGATATATGAATTTCTTTTGTTTTGTAGTTTTAAGCAACATATTCTAGTTACTAGGTATGTTACCCGTATTTCCTGTTCCCATTCCCCGATTTTAGATACTCTGGTACATAGAGACTACGTCCATTTAAAATACTATTTTTAAGTACATGTATATGATATGATATCATCTCTTTGTAGAAATACAGGGGCCTCAGTGGCCAAATGGTTAGAGTATTGCGCTTTAAACCACTCAGTCTCTCACCTCTTGTCAGCGCGGGTTCGAAGCTCGCTGGAACCTAAACTGATTATGTGAGAAAATTTGCCAGTTTATTTGCGATGGCCGGTGGTCTCTCCCCGGATACATTTGTAACCAGGCTCTCTTCCACCAATAGAAACTGGCCACCACCATATGCCTGAAAAATTTACAAGTGTAGCGTAAATCAAAAATCAAAGAAAGAAATAAATACATTTTGAACGTGCACTTTGTCAATTTTTTTTCTACTTTACAGAGTACAAAGGTGCATTTTATAACGATTGTAATCCAAAATTAAGCTTATATTACGCAACACCTAAATATGTGATAAACTTACATATTTATCTTTCAATGACATCGACATGTGTCATCGTTTAAATAAGTAAAGTAGTTTACTCTAATCTTTAAAATACGATAACATCTACAAAAAAACGTCCTGTTCTGGATTGTATAATCTCTGGTGCAAGTTTAGGCAACATATGCATTTAATATATAGACTAACAGAGTGACTCATTGCTTTTTCAATACTTTACTTAGGATACAATCACATTAAAGACCAATTAGGAGACCGCATAACCAATTGCATGACATTTGGTCTTTCGTCTAGATTGTGTCAGCTGAGATTTACTATATAAAATACATGTACACAAACATTATCGATTTGTAGAAATATATAATACAACACTCTATTTCCACAAAGTTTCAGCCCTTTTGGCCTTTATCCAGTGGTCGACGACAGTGACACTAGCTTTTACATAATTTGCTTATTTTTACATCCGTACATATACCATGAAGAGTTTGTACGGATGTAAAAATAAGCACATTATGTAAAAGCTCCTGTCACTGACGTCGACCACTTGATAAAGGCTAGGGGGCCGAAAACCACACTCTACAACCATTCAGCCATAAATTGGCGACCAGTTTTTATTGGTGGAGTAGGGAGCCCGGTTATCAATGTAACCGGGAAGAGACCACCGGCCATCCGCAAGTAAACTGGCAAACTTTCTCACGTAATCAGTTTAGGTTCCAGCAAATCTCGAACCCGCACTGAAAAGGGATGAGAGACAGAATGGTTTGATATGTAATACTCTAACCATTCGACTACGGAGGTCTACATAAACCTGATGAGTGGCATGCCAACAGGGGACGCTGACTCCATCTGGACACCTGGTCCCATCCCGATTTGAACATGGAGACCATCATTATTCTGGACTTGTCATATTTTAGAACATTTTTAGTGTCCTTCTGTACTTACATCAAATAGTTACCCTGATATTCCATGCACTTACTACTTACGAATGGTATTTATATTAAGATTCCTTGTGCAAAATACCGCAGTCATGTATCAACACCTCTTTATTAACTACACATTTGAGGGTTTCTTTTTAGTATGAGGGGATCCCCAGTGTGAAGTGGTCATTAGCTGATGTTCTACTGTTTTTTTTTTCTTTCTGTTAAATTTTGCTGTTTAAATTGAAATCACGGGTACTGATATGATGGCTGTTGGACCGTTCTTTACACACTGATTTCGTCTAATGATTACTCTGTTTACCTGATCAAGACATAGGACTCACGGCGGGCGTGACCGGTCAACAGGAAATGCCTACTCCTCCCTGGCACCTGATCCCACCTCTGGCGTATCCAGGGGTCCGTGTTTGCCCAACTCCTTTTAATGCAGTTTTTGTAGGAATTATGAGACTGATCACTGTTTGTTGCCTTCACCTTTTTATCAGTAGTGAGGTAAAACTGAAGAGGAGAAGTACCAAATGATATTCGAAAATCCACATCCTAAAAATATGACAAACCTAGAATAACGACGTTCTAAACGTGGATAAACATATGTAAATCCCAAACGGGATGGGACCAGGTGTCCGAAAGGGTTTTTATACCGATTTTTGAATTTTGAATATCTCCTTGGTATCTTCTACTATCCTATTTTATGTAAACTGTCTGATAATCAATATACGTACCAGCTAACTCAAGCGGAGAGACTAAATAGTTAAACGCATGCTGTTCTAACCGTTCGGCGGCGGAGGTCATTGTATTCAGGCAAGTTAGTCAAATAAGATATTCAGAGGAGTAACCAGTGCGAGGCAGGTGCCCCAAGACGCATTAGTAGTTGTAGCTTCATCACTATGCTTGAATTAACACGATAGCGAGAGATCGGAAATAGCAACCATTACACCACCGCTAAAATTAGTAAAGAAATTTTCGATTATACTTTTAGGAGTTCAGAAGCCACTTCTAAGTATAATGGGGAAACACTTTTAGCATATATCTGCTTCATTAGACATCAATATGATTGTCCATGATGGGGTGAAAAATATAAATGATACACAAACAATGAATGTAACGGTATAAGAGAAATATCTCATTTTGTTTGAGTTAAAAGTGATTCTGTGTAGATATGGTCGCCATAGCTAAGTGGCTTGCTTGTTCGGCTTCTGATCTTAAGGTTATGAGTTCGAATCTGTGCCGCACTGCTGTTGGTTGTCCCTGTCTTCGGACGAGAGAGTAAAAACATCCCCTATCACAGTAGGTGTTGGCACGTTAAGGATTCCATCATGATCAATGACGGTAATTGCTGAGCATAGGCCAAATTTGTCGCTGTTCCACGACATAAAGTGACGTCTCCAAAAAAATGAAAGATTCTTCGCTGGACATTAAACAACAATACAACAAGCCAAACAACATGTAAATTTGAAGTGTTTAGTTTACATGGGTGTGTTATGAATCTTGTGATATGATATCTAATATGTCCAGGACAGATGACGAACAAAGGCGAGCTGTTATCACAGGCTCCTGTATTGATTTTAAACCTGAGTAATAGATAACACCAACTGTGCACTGACATTCTTATGTTATCTCGATCACTGGATTCGGAGTGAAATTGTTCATAGTTATGGCGGACAAAGTGCATATGAATATTTCATAAATTGTCATTGTTGGTCATAATATTTTAGGTAAGACTTTTTTGTTTTCTGTTTTGGCACATAGGTTCCATGGGAGAAGATTTTATAGCGATTTTTTATCAAAGTTTTTGGTGACCACCAACCTTGTAACGGTTCAGAGGAATACACATTTTAGGCTTCACTTCCTTAAAAATTCATCCATTGATATATGACAACGTGACTGTATTCTTCAGCATGACTTCTAAGAGTTTACTTGCGGATGGCCAGTGGTCTCTTCACGGGTAGATTTGTAACCGGGCTCTCTACTCCACCAATAAAAACTGGCCGCCACCAAATGACTGAAAGATTAACGTGGGGTGGCGTTAAGCAAAAGCAAACAAACTTCTAAGAGTAGTTAACTTATATGAATTGCGATGAATTTGTTAATGTTGGCTTGTATGAGGTGAACGCCACAAATGATAAAGTATCAAATATTAGAGGAATCAGGGGATATAAGTCTGTAGGTACCGAGCAAGAGGTATCTTCGGGGTGGTCAAAAAGTCCACCATCAGTGATACATACTATAGTCGAGCATCATTAATCCGGACACCAGTAATCCGGATGCTTCACCTTCCGGACAACATTTTCCGGGAACAGAATTTTACGATTGTACTGGTCATTATATAGGTGTTGTTTCAGTGATCCGGATGCTTGATTTATCCGGACGATTTCTTCGGGAACCAATTTGTCCGGATTAATAAGGTCCCACTGGCTTGTATATGGTAAACATTTGAAAAGCATATATGCCGAGGACTCATTGGCCTTCATGTCTCACTATTGAACATGGTGTCTAACTTTAACCTTCAGTGATATTCTTATTCACCATGACTTCCTGGTACGATCTCCTACTCTGGAACGTTTAAGTCTAACGGTTGTATAATAATATTTGAGTATATATCTGTTTTAAATTCAATGAATTAAATTAATTCCAATTTTGATGAAATCCTTTATGTATGTACAGTGGAACCCCGATTCAAAACCTACTTACCTAGGACACCACCTCACTAACCAGACCACTAAACATGATCGAAAGTCAGTCTGTCTTTCATTTTTAAGTCTAGTTGAGCCTCACTTAAGAGTCCACCTCTCTAATCAGTCCAGTATTCTGTACAAGTAGTGGTAAGTGTCCAAGTAGTCAGTAGTCAGCTACATTAGTGAGGTTCCATTGTATATTCATAATTTTCTTTATGTCATATTATAGTCAGGGACAATTATGTCTAAAGTTATTTGTGTTTTCGACTGTCTTATCAATTAATGAATTGCCTAAAACGACCTCTCAAAGTAGTCTTACACTTCAGACACTACAAAATAGTTTTGCATAATCAAGATATGTTTGGTAACATAATGTAACTGTTTAAACTTTGCCGTCTCTTTGTATACAGGAGGGTTGTATTGTGTTTCCATAACTGAGATTTATTTGGTATCTCATGAGAAATGGACCAAAAGTGAATATTTAGTTAATTTAAGGGGTCTTTTGTAATTCTGTTGGCCGAAGTATCTATCACAACGCAATAATTCTTTCAATGTTGATTAATGATTGTTTTAAATTGAACTTTAATTTATGATTCTATAGGGGCCGCCGTGGCTGAGTGGTTAGCGTGTTCGACTTCGAATTGAACGGTTCGGGGTTCGAATCCGCGCAGCACCGCGCTGCAGTTAGCCGTCCCTGTTTTCGGATGAGACCGAGGTCCCGTGTCACAATAGGTGTTTGCACATAAAAGAACCGCCCCTGATCTACGGCCATAACTGCCGAGCACAGGCAAAATTTGTCGGCCTTCACCGGCACACGGTGACGTCTTCATATGAGTGAAATATTCTTGAGTGGGACATTAAACAACAATACAATAATACAGCTCTATCAATGTTCAAATAAGTAGTTCTGAGTGGTGTAATAAATTAAAGGAAGATCGCATTATTCAATGATGAAAACTTTCGAATATTATCTAAAACTATATGCTGACTCCTTCCGGACACCTAGTCCTATCCAATTAGGAATTTTTGGACTTGGATTTTCAAATATCCTTCGGCACTTCATATGAGTCATTTTTTAAGTTCACATGAGTCTGAAATTGAAACAATCCAAAGTGTAAAACTACGAATATGTACTTATAATCGATCAAATGTATCATTTATCAAATAAAACATTGAAGATAAAAATGTAGAAAAACTACCAAGAGGGATATTCTAAACTTTTCTCAATAAAATTAAAAAAAAAAACCAGTTGAATCCCGGAAAGGTTGGAACAATGTGTTCAGAACAAATGTTAGAACGTCAAACCCCTCGCAAATATACCATGGAAACTTTCAAGGTCGGTGAAAAAGTGACTTATATTTATATCTCATTCAATGTTTCAGGTCCGATAATACAGTCGAGACTGTGAAAGTGATTTCATGTTTTATAAGACTTCCCCTTATTATGCGATTACAAGTCTGATGTGACCACCATTAAGTCTACCTCAACACTTTACTGTATAGTTACATAATAGGTCTGTATTAAATGACTCCCTGTCTTCCTTGGTAACTGACCGTAATTATATGCACAAAAACTATTTAAAAAGTATGTGTTAAGTGGCCTGGTTAATCAAACGGTAAATCTGAAAAAAAACATGATGAGGGATTTGTTCCCCCTGTCGCATACCCAGTCCCGATCCCGTTTTCTCGTTTATGACCATCACCGACAGTGACGTATTCCCGTATTCGATGATGTGTGACACGACGGGTGTCATGTGTGGAGCAGGAGTTGCTTACCCTTCCGGAACACCTGAACTCACCCCCGTTTTTTTAGTGGGGGTTCGTGTTACACTATGTTTAGTTATAGTGGTATTTGTGTATTTCTGTTTGTAATTTTGTCTATTTGTTTTGGCCACGATTTTGTCTGTCGTTGGCTTATTCTACTTGGAATGCTCCTTGGTATCTTCTATTTCACTCATTGCAATAACCCCTGAGACCAGACAAAACAAAATATGTCTCAAACTAGCCCCTACTGGAACAAAATGTTTAGAAATTAAAAGAACTTTTATGAATAATATGATGCATAAAATTACTTGATAAGTTATATTTTTTCAAGATGTGGTATTTATACGTGCATAAATGTATCTTAGAAATTTAGCAGCATTTAAGGTTTACCATGTGGTTGCTTCTGACATAGGATTCAACGATACCCTGTCAGTTTTTGTAAATCAATCACACCCTATTTTAATGCTCCTTACATTATTAGCATCGACAATCTTGTATCCTGTCAGAAACTACCGAGAACGGCATGGATGCCCTAGGCCATTGCAATCAGAATGTGACGTCTTCTAATAACTGGCAATGAATCGTGAATACCCTGCGAGTTTTCAACTTCACTGACGGATCAAATAACCCGAAACAAACACGGTGCATTAGAATATAGTTTTTGTTTATGGTTGATTGTTGTTTGGAGTACTGTTAGTGTTATTGTTTCTTTTTTGCCCATGGTGTCTTTTTTCGATATTTTTATTTTGAATATCCCCATTTGCACTACATGTAAAAGAGCTGAATACATGTATATTGATATGACCGATTGACTGAGGTATTTGCTAAGTTACTTCTTGCCTTAGGTGGTGGTCATTTATTAGTGCCTTGGACAGTCACATACAACAGTCTCGACTGTATACGTCACATCGATCATGAACACAATCTAAACATGGTATACAATCATAAATCCCTGATAAGGTAGGAACAGGTGTCCCGAAGGAGTCGATTTCAGCATGCTACACATACTAATAGCAAATGTTCCTTGGAAACCTCAAATAATTATCAGTAGTATTATTAATAAAGGAGATAAAAATCAAATCAATTCATGTCAATTCATAGCAAAGAATATATTTACTTAGTACAATGTGTATTGTCACTGGCATAGCTGGTATGTATGATTGTGTACCAGTCTAACTATATTTAGTACATCCTATAATCGCAATTTATGCAAATTCTAGCATTTTTCTTGGAGATATTTTATGCTTTAAGGCTTTAAAATAACGATTCGTAACTGAAAATCGTTTTTATGTGTTTCGAATTAAAACTTCCCAGTATTAACTAATGATAAAATTCTGCGGAATTAATCAGTTTTACAAAATGGCGTAAAACTGTGGATAAAGTGTAAAGATTGTTTTAAATGCACTCCGTGTCAATGACATATAACGCAAAGATCTAATGAATTCCGGTTGAGAGGTCAAATCCAATGACCGAACTACCGGAGATAAAAGTCGTCAAAAGGTTAACGAGTTGGAAGAGTAAGGTATATAAAAAGGGTAAGGTAACGAATTATGATTAAATTCATAATTCCTTTAAAGAAGACAAATATAAAGTGTTGAGTAAATACGGACCCCTGGACACATCAGAGGTGGGAACAGGTGCCTAGGAGAAGTAAGCATCCCCTGTTGGCCGCTCAAACCCTCCATGAACCCTATGTCTTCATCGGGTAAACAGAGAAATTCGAAGTGAAAATCAGTATGTAAAGAACAGTCTAACGACCAGTATGAAAACCGTCAGACAGCATTTGCGTGTAGTAGACGCAATGAATTCTGAACGAGTTCATAGAGAAATTTGACCACTGGTTTGGTTTGGTTTGGCACAACATAGAAAATAAGAACATCGAACTCTAATAATTATGACCTTTCTACCGATGTATCTTTTTTTCTAAACCATTGAAATATTTGAGAGTCAAAGTAATACCGCAGAAATATAATCTTTCGCGGCAGTTGGACCAATAGCTTATTATCATGCAACAATAAAACATTCTTAACACTTAATATCAAACTGGTATGATCCTTTGTGTTGTCTTTGATCAGTCTATAATGGTCTCTAGGGATGAAAGTGTTTAAAACATTGTTTTGGCAGTTTTGTGCGTTATCAGTATTTTGTAGTTGCATTACATGTATATTATCTTTTTCTATACAGGGTTATCTTTATCAGCGAACAGGAAGTCTTTCATCAAGAAATGCGTTTCATAGGTAAGATATACTCCGTCTCCTTTCTTTTTCGCTGATTCATACATACAAACAGACAGACAGATAGACACAGATACATACATACATATATACATACATACATTCATTTATACATACATACATACATACATCGTTACTGAAATCTATATCAATATACACGTACAGTGAAATCTAGGTTGTCTCAACGTATTTGTTCTCAGGCAGATTGCCCTGATCGAAATTGTTCGATTACCAAAACAAACTTTCAAAAGGCAATAAAATTCTACGATATAGATAAGTTTCATCCGAAAGAGGTATGAACTATTGGCGCCATGAAAATCTATATTCGTCACAATACATGACAGAAATCTGTATCATTTTACGTATATGTGTAGGTCCAATTAAGTTAAATACTGTGATACTGTTAAAATATCTTGTCTTATAACCAGATAATTTATTTTCATAACTTTCACACAAAATTCTTACCTTTTTGGAGGTTGTCCCTCAAAGTAAAATCGTGCGTTCCCCTTGAGTAAAATTATACTGAACTACAAACCATTTCTGTCTCTGTATCCGATGATTTTTTTTATTTATCTTTCTATGTGATATGTCACACATTTCAAAAAGATCATTTATTGAATTACAGTTTCACTAGCCTTCTGTTTGGGGATGATAAATCTACCAACAGTATTGTCAGACAACACAAATGGCATGACTACTGGATCAGGAATACCAACGACAGTCACAACAGAGTTACAATCAACGACTCAATCAAGTAATTCCACGGATCACAGATCACCTTCTACAAACACATTGACTTCAGAAGGGTTATCAAATACTGTGGTATCAACGACAAACTCAACAGACCAAGAACAAACGACGATTTCAGATGGAGGCAGTACAGGTACAGCAAATCAGAAAACAACAGCTGAGAACGGTAAAAGCGAAATCATGTGAAATGAAAGTTGACACATCATTACTTATTTACTGTAAATACGCTGAACTTTTTTTTTTATTATTTTTTGCAAATAGACTGTTTTTGGAAGTCAAGATGGAAAAGTATTTATTTGGTCGAAGATGCATTGTATTTGTCGTTGGCAGGTGTATTTAGAGAGTATCTAGTCTTCGCTACGAAGAGCTCTGTCGTGTTTTTGCGAAATTAAAAGTTTCGAGAATAAAATTTATTCCAGATCAATGAAAGTGTCATACAGTGCATCCAAGTCATTACTGGTTCTGTAATGCTAGATAAATTGATATGATATACGGCATTATGATATAAGCGGCATTTATTTTTTTATGATTTTGTCTTATTTGATTGAGCCATAGATGTATTGGAAATTTTAGATGTTAATAATGGGGTATGACCCCCNNGCCCCCCCCCCCCCCCCCTTCCTATTAATTCAAAGTTTCATGAGACCCGATCACAGATTTTCATGAAGTGCCGTCACAATTTCAGTTATCTATAAATGGTGCTTGCAGTTCTTTATTTGTTTTGATTTTGCTGTTGCGTTGTTGTTTAACGTCCCACTCAAGAATATTTCACTCATATGGAGACGTCACCGTGTGCCGATGGAGAGCGACAAATTTTGCCTGTGCTCGGCACTGCTGGCCGTAGAGCAGCGAGGGTTCTTCAACGTGCCAACACCTACTGTGACACGGGACCTCGGTTTTTACTGTCCTGAAAGACAGGGACGGCCACCCGCAGAGTGACGCTGCTGGGATCGAACCCCGGACCCCCCGGCTCGAAGTCGAACACGCTAACCACTCGGCCATGGAGGCCCCTATTTGTTTTGTAAATGCTATACAAAATCCATGTGTATCCCCCAGTCTTATGGTATGCTTTCTATTGAAATAATGAGAAAGACGGGATAGACACATCACAGTCTCCTATTAAAACATTTGCAAAATGTTCCAAGTAGTTAGAAACCGTGCTACGTCGAACTCAAATCAGACATTAGAGGCATTTGGGGGAAGCCGTCGTTGCCCCATATTCGCCTTTATATCGTGAGGTCGTGAATTTACGGTCAATGGTAGTCTGTAATCTTTTCATTTTCTTCGGATGAGACAGTAAAAACCGGAGACCTATTTCAAAGTAGACATATGTTGCTCATTGATCAATGACCCATTTTGCCAAGCAGAGGCCAAAATCCGTAGTGATACACCGACTTTAGGTGACGTCTAAGTATCAGTAAAATATTCTTAACTAGGACATTTATAAAAAAAAAATCAACAACAAGGAAGCCTTTGAAAATAAAATCGTAATACGATAAGTATTCGGCTACTGGGACCCTAACGGTGCTCGTTAGTATAGATGTGTGTGTGTGTGTGTGTGTGTGTGTGTGTGTGTGTGTGTGTGGTGGGTTGTTTTTTTATGTTGTGAACTAATAATTTTGCATCTCTCTTGTAGAAGGAACAGGCTTCGTACTTACATCTCCTTCCATGTACTGCGACTGTACCGTATTCATGGCTACAACAAAAATAATAAACACATCTTCTAAGAAAGGAGGAAGTACGGCTGACGCTTGGACAGAAGATACGTCCAGCATTGCAGGCATTTCTGCTAATTCAACGACTCAAATCCCAGGTGCTACGGGGAATAATAACGGCAGTAGCACAGCAAAAACAACCAAAACCGAAAGTACGTCCACCATTACAGGCGTTTCTACTAATTCAACGACTCAAATCCCAAGTGCTACGGGGAATAATAACGGCAGTAGCACAGCAAAAACATCCAAAACCAAAAATACGTCCACCATTGCAGGTATTTCTACTAATGATGTAAAAGTTTATACCCATGTGACGTCAGGCTCGAACGGAATTGACAATAGTACCACAACATCGAACGCTCCTTCTGATGATGGTACCGGTTCATATACCACCGGTGGTGATGAACATTGTCGTCTTTCCTGCTTAAACGTAACTACGACGAGCACATCAGCTACACCTCAGACCAGTACCGCCACCCCTGCTACTACTACACCGAAGTACCCCAAACAAAAACCAAAATGGGGTGAGTATTTTTTGCTTTAATCTTATTTATTTTGTTTTTGTTTGTTTGTGTGTGTGTGTGTTTTTTTTTTGTTTGTTTGTTTGTTGAAATGTGGTTTAATGTAGAATACAAAATTATTTTACTTATACAGAGACATCACAGAATACAAATAAAGGCTCAAATAAAGAAAGTTCAGTTATCCGGTTTTTGAGCAAGATGAAAATCAAAACTCATATCGTTGCACGTGTTTTATGTGTATGCTTGTGGTTCATGCCAAACTCTGGACGAAGGAACAGATGATATCTATTCTAAAGATTTTAACATGTCTCGACCTCGAATCGAATGCCGTGTCCTTGCTAAAGCTTGCAAATACTTCTCGTATAATGTGTATTGAACGACTAAATAAAACACTTAAGATATTTTCATGTGGACCTGTCCACTAAAGCAAATGTAACTACCGAAGCTTGTTATTATTTGAATATGAAGTTAAACAAGACAAAATCAGTTCACTTTCTCATTTGCATCATATATGCGTCTCGTTATATTGTTGTTAAAAGATTATAATATGTGTTAACAAAATATCTTGTCTAGTTTAGAATCGTCTATTTTCTTTTGATGCTGAGTGAAACACATGGAAGGGCCTAATTAAATTACTTATTGAATTCGAATATCGTTTGGTTCTTTATCAATTTGATTTCAAATACTGTAGAAGTATCGAATTATTCACAAGTTTGGTATCAAGCGATTTTTATATCATTTTAACATTTTATTTTACTTCAATGAATAAAGTTTTCAATATTTTCAATATTCTAAGATTCTTTTCAGTAACAAAGAATATTTTTGCATTGTTTTCCCCTTACTTAAATGAGTAGCTTGAGATATAAAAAAAATATCTTGAAGATCTCCAAACCTTAATTTATTAGTTATTAAAGACCGAAGGGGATAAATATTTTTTTCACCCGAGGAGAGTTGAACTACCTATACCGATTTAAAGCTTCTACTTTAATGATTGAAAAGTCTCATAAACAGAGATATGCAGGTAGTCTTATTTTCGAAAAACTTGAATTTTGTCCTACGCGTACAGTCCATACATTATCATTGAGCATACAAAATACATCTTATGCTCAAACAAATGAACTTAGTTTTTAGCCTAATATCTAAAACTATGTGATCGTGATTAAAACAGGACTTTCTGTTTCTTTTTTCAGATAAACTGAAATATAACGTGACACTGGAAATCGAGGTATCGGGGACATTTAATGAATCACTGAAGGACAATTCATCTGAAGACTTTAAAAAGTGTGCAAATGCTTTCAAGTCAGTGGTAAGTATAACCACTCATTATAATTGTGGAAAATTGAAGTTCGGCAGAAATTTGTGAACTTACAGTACAGTAAATATAAGTACTCTCCGTTCTTAAGTTTTACGATTTTCTTCCGCTATCCACACAGGAGTATTCTTTGCGATGTTAGAATTACCACATTTTCACTACGGTTAACATTCTTACGGTTGGATAGCTTTTTGTTGGTTGGTTTGTTTTATTGTTGTTTAACATTCCACTCGAGCGTATTTCACGTATATGGAGCGACGTTACCCTGTGTCGATGAAGGGCAACAGATGTTGCCAATGCTCGGAATTTATGACCGTAGAGCGAAAGGACGAAGGTCTTTAGCATATCGACATCTACTGTAATTCTCTGTTTTACAGTCTTATTCAAAAGACAGGGACAGCAAACGGCAGCTTGGCTTGGATTCGAACTCACGACCTGAGGGACAGAAGGCGATC
>JACSZP010035939.1:0-17146 GCA_016161895.1 Pinna nobilis | reverse complement strand
TCAAATGGCTATAAGGTATCACCAAGCACTACCCATGCCACGTGGCTATAAGGGATCATCAAAAAAAACACTGCCGCATCTGGCTGTGGAGGAATACCAAGCAATACCCATGCCACATAGGTATAGGGGATCATCAAGCACATTCTGTGCCACACATAACTTACCTTTACTTTTGCTATCACTGGCTTGTACTGAGGCTGTGGAGAGTGAACCATGTGCTTGTTAGTATTTATGTAAAGATTTTGCTTTTAATACTTCAGTTAAGTGTTCTTTTAGATTAGCTGACTATTTTTCCTTTATTTTCTGTTTATGTTACACTCAATATTCTGTATTGGTGGAGGAAAGGGCCCTGATACAATCCTGGAGAAGATCACCTTTTAAAAAGTAAATGGACAAACAGAAAGACAGGGACAGCCAACCACAGCATGTCTTGGATTTGAACCCATGACCTCACAATGAGAAGGAGAACATGCTAACACAAGGACACGATGGCAGCCCACCTAGTAATGATCACTGCATAGGTACGCATAGGTAAGGTATAAGGTAATGGGATACACCTCAAAAGACAATGAACATGTGACATAATCCAGATTGTAATAAGTCACTTAGGTAACTTACATAACCTAGAACAGAGTCAGGTTATCATGATGTAAAAATCTATTTCAATTTTACTACACTGTGAAGTATTGATCAGCCTTCTTAGAGGCTTGATTTTCACTTGTTTATCTATTTGTTTGTTACATTGGTGTTGTATGCAATAGAAAAATACAGATGAACCTGATTTTACTGAACCAAAGGGAAATGGATTTTTTCTTTAAAAACAACAAGGTTTTCAAAATAACTGGGTTAAAATAGTAACGAAGTTATTAAGCACAGAAATTAAAATCATTTCAAATAAAGCGGGATTCCAACATATCAGGGTTCAATATAAGTATGTTCCACTGTTAAGTGAGTATGTGAAGTGAAAATGTTAAGTAAATATTGCAAAATGAGTATTAGTCATTTATTGGTAAGTATAAAATACTGTGCAACTTTTAAAAATCATGCCTTTGTTACTTTCCTTGGGGATGCACAAGTCATTATTATGACTAAAATTAGTTGTGGTAAGGGTCTAAGGAGCTAGTTCTGTAGGCAGTAAAAACAGTTGACAACTCTCAGTGGAGGAATTTATCCAACTATAGTGTCCTGTACTCCTAAATGAAGTTACTGAAATAAGTCCTATGGAGTGATTGTGAAGATATGGAGGAGTTATCTAACTTACCTGTCACAGAAGACTCTCGGCCATCTTTGCCCTGGTCCAATAGTTTGGAATCCAGTAAATCTGAACAGAATAAAATTAGCGAAAAACATTCATAATCAATATCTACACAATATGAAATTGATCAAATAATCTTATCAAAAAACATATTTATACTATGATTTCTTTTGACTTATTTTTGCTACCTAAACAAATATCCGTATGGTACAAATAATTAGTAAATATGTAGGTTTTCAATGGTTGTCAAAATTGCAATTATTTTGTGAGTATTACTACTATGATAGACTTAAATTGTGGACAGGATTTCTGTTATCACTTTTACAAACGACATGTTGGTATTTACCTCTTGGTGTGTCGATATCCGTTTCTGTCTCAGTAGTTTCCTCCTCGCTACTTTCCTCTGTTTCCTCGGAGACTTCCGTTTCATAGTCAGACTCTGACGGACCCTCAGTCTTCATGGTAGAACTCACCATTCCGCTGTCAACTCCTGTTCCTGTAATTGAAATACAGACTGAGAAGTTGTCTAACTAGATTTTATCAAATGAATATGACAGAAGAATGGCAGGTTGTTGTTACCATGGTTACTAAATCTGAAATACACGTTCTGAGTATCTTAGGATCAATATTTAGACAAACTTGAAGCTTCTGATCATTTCTGCTAAGTTTGGTTAAAACTGACTTTATGGATCTTACGCAGAAGTGGAAAATATGAAAAGCTGATAAAGAATGGAGAGTGAAAGATGGATGATGTTCAAACTTCATAGATAATGATCAAAAGTGGCCCATAAAAAGCTCATCCAAAGCAACAATTTGTTAAACAAATAAGAATTGAGCTCCATGATGAAAATGATAATTTTCTAACGAAAAAAGTCAGTACCAACAGGTAAGCAAATATCAGTACCAAATGAAAAGCCAAGTCGTGAGAAATAGATAGGTGACATAATGTAAATCTAGAAATGTTTGCGAAACTTTATATTTGCAAACATTCTTGATATATATAACATTCTTGTATATATACATAAGTGACCTACATATACGTTGTGTGGTGCATGGAAATGTGGGGCTAAATTATGAAGCAAGAATACTATTTTCATGCATAGGTAATGATGCCTAGCGAAACAAGAAAACTGTTCTTCATAGGGAGGTGGTCTTTAAATGGAGGTTGGTTTGATATTGTATTGTTGTTTAACGTCCAACTCAAGAATATTTCAGTCATATGGAGGCCTTACTGTGTGCCAGTGAAGGGCAACAAATTTTACCTATGCTCAGCACTGCTGGGCTTAGAGCAGGGAGGGTTCTTTAACGTGCCAACACCTACTGTTACACAGGACCTCAGTTTTTACTGTCTCATCCGAAAGACAGGGAGTTTGGTTTGTAGTACTGTACTTTTGGAGAAAGTCGTCGTATATACAGGTGATTGCTAAAGCAAGTTTTATTGATTATTAATCTAAAACTTGGGCTTCCATCATAAAATGAAAGGCCATCAAGTAAAAAGACAAATCAATAGAGAAAATTACTTCTATCTCCATCCACTGACATCCTGCTGGACTCCTCTGTGTGGGACGGTGGTGTTTCGTCAACTGATATATTGGACTTTCCATCAGTAGACGTCAGCTGATCGTCAGTTTCTTTGCTGTCATCTTCAGTTTTTTGCATATCGCTCTCTGTTGTCAGTTCATCGTCTGACTCCGAGGGAGTCATTGGTGGTGGTGACAGATTTGGTGGTGTGACACCACGAGCCTAAAAGTAGAGAAAAAATTTGGTGAATATCTGACATGTTTTAAACCCTGTATACAAAGGAACCCTGTATTAAAAGACAATCCTTGGTGACATCAAAATAACTGAAATACAATGAAACCTGTTTTGAGAGACTGTGGTCATGCAAGACCTTCCGTCTTCAGAAGCTGCTCTGGTAGAAACACTTTATTAGCAAATCAAAAGCCGATAAAATAAAACCTATCTCAAAAGATATCCTTAGGGTCCAAGTGTTCATCTACTGGTCAAACCTTTACCTTAGATTGAATATACTTAAGAATTAAAATTAAAACCTTATTCAAAGTCTTTTGATATTCAATCAACATTATAAGGTTTAATTTGAATCTGATTATGTCATCTTTGAAATTTTATATGACCAAAATATATTAACATAACCTCCATCTGAAACACTTACACTCTGCATGCTTGTTTCTTCAGAAATGGCCGCCATTTCTGTCTTATAATCGTCTCTAGGCATACAGAAATGCTTAGTAACAATTTCTTCTAGAATTCTGCCATACCACTGGTGCTCTGTGAAAGAGAAATTTGGATTACATATTTAACATAAATTATCCTCAACATAAAACATGTGATATGGAAAACATCCCAATACAAAACAAACAAAAAATGACAAATATTTTTTGTGTGAAGGGCAAGAAAATATACAATTCACTTGTGAATGATGTATTTATCATAAATTTTGTAAAACTAGATAACAGAGAAACATTGCAGTATGATCTACTTTTTATTCCTTGTCTTTTCACAATAAATTCTAAATAATTGCCAGCAAAAAAGTTGACCTGTGAAAATAAAAATTTTGGCCAACACATTGACACATGAATAAGGAAACAGAATGGAATTCAAGAAACCAAATCCGAAGGCTTTGAACAGCAATGAATTTAAAACGTTGTCAATTAAATGCAATATTGAAGTGAGGGGATAACAAATTTCTACAAGAAATCAGGACATACCGTCATCAGAAACTAATCTGTCAGCAAATATCCTGTTACACTCATGGCACCACAGCTGACCAATGATCTTCATCATAGGAGCCGACTGTCCTGGATCTTGTGCATTTGTTATACTGGCAACACTTGTGGTGCGAGCTCGAGAGTCGACTGACGCCTGGCGGGAGACGTGATGACTAATCCTGCTGGATCCTGTAAAAACAAGATATGCTTATGAAATTGAAATTATAATTTGAACACCCCCACCCCTTCTAATACTATTTAAGGGGCTAAAAAACTTTCATTCAACAATGTTATCAAAAAAAGTCTGGTACACTTTTTTGATCTGTAAAAGGTAATAAAAAATGTTCACTTACTGGAATCAGGATCCCCTTTCTTCCTTCGCATCATTTTCCTTGTCCTTGACCTTGGAGACATCAGGAGGATACCGTGCACAACACGGGATACGTCGTGTAAGGAAAACAGATAGTGAGCACGGGAAGGTGTCGGTCGGAACTTCTCTTTGATACGTTGATAAAGCTCAAGCAAGCCAACCGTCATTGCCTGCAAATTTATTCAGAATTACAATGAAATATTTAAAAATACATTGTCAAGATCTGGCCTAAGAGTTTTTTCCCCCTTATTTTCTAAATTTGAGGTTTATTTTTACTGTGTAATGAATTAAACCACTTTCAGAATTATTTCAGTTATACTGAAGCGAAATCAACCACTCTACCACTAATGCCTTCCGATCTCAAGGCAACCATTCTACACCTTATGCCTTCCAATCTGAAGGCAACCATTCTACCACTAATGCCTTCCAATCTCAAGGCAACCATTCTACCACTAAGGCCTTCCAATCTCAAGGCAACCATTCTACCACTAAGGCCTTCCAATCTCAAGGCAACAATTCTACCAATAAGGCCTTCCAGTATCATGGTAACCACTGTACGATGGTAACGATGGGTACTATTGCCCTGTATTTCTTTTCACTTTAACATTTATTTTTTGTCTTGATCTGAGCTGAATAGATTTCTAAATTCCAAACTTGATACAATTAAAAAATATATTCTTTAATCCTTAAAATTCATCATATGTTGTCATGAATGCTTTTTGGCTCATCTTAAATGTACTTGTGAATATGAATAATTTTATCATGCCAACTACATCATTTTCTTACCCTTGACAATTCATAATGATGGTCTATGGAATATGTTGGGAATTCTTCCAGCCAGTTTTGGATATTTCTTCCAAACATGTACATGAGTCCATCGGGAGGAGGCGTAAACAAAGTAAGATTGACGAAAAGTCGAGTCAACCGTGATGAAATCACCTGGCATGATTTTCCTAGTCCAGAGCCTGTTTGAAAGCAAAGAGAATTCAGTATTACAAAAACTGAAATACAAAATTGTGGATTCTTATTACAACTGTCCTATCATTTTCAGAATTTTGTTGTTAAAGTAATCTACTGCGAACATCATTGTTATCATAATTGTTCCAAGTTATGTGTAAATTCCTTAGTCTTAACGCATTCAGCAGTTCATGAAATCATATACGATGAAACTTGTATATCACAACCTCCTGATGGGCATAAGAAAACTGGTCTTTATAGGGAGGTAGTCTTTATATAGAGGTTGATTTGTGCATAAATGGTACAATTGGGAACAGGAAAAAAAAAGGTATTTGTAACCAGGTGGTTTTTATAAGCAGGCCATGGATTAGGCAGATTTTATCGTATACCATTTCCACACACATTAATGACATGTTCTTCTACACAAATCCAAAATAAGCAAATAGGACTTTAATGAAATACACTGATAAAATACATTTCTGTTGTAGAGAAATTACATATCTACTAATTTATCATGTAACACATGGCACACACTGCCAGTATGATATATGAGTTGTGGCAGGGAAAATATATAAATACTTTACCTGCGGCACTGGGTAATGTGGTACAACCCAAAAACATGGCCTCCTGCATACCCTGAAACTCCTGTCTCTGTAAGTCATATGTCCCTTTCTGGGACAAAATCTGTCTTAGTAATTCCAAGGATGGCTGGTAACCTGAAATAATAAACATCAATATGTAATCAAAACTGGTACACTGAAATCTTCTTATCACAGAGATGGTGACTGTTGAGTAAATGATTTGAGCTACATTTGACACTGTCTGATTTGTTAAAATTGCTACAAACAGTACCATGAAACAGGCCTATAGAAATCCCATTGATTGTGAACACGCTTACCACTATGGCTGACCCATGTGGACATGTACAGTTTGGCAATTTACTTAGCCAATGAATTTACCAAATGAATTTATCCACAATAATAAGATTTGTTCATTTTCACATATTAGTTGCATGTCAAACCTTCTCTTACGGGTACTTTTTAAGCTATTCAGACTCTGAGAAAAATATTATCAGAAATATACCAAAAAAGAATATTGCTTCTTCAGAAATTTTGTTTCAATGCATAAGACAGGGACATCAAACTATAATTTGTTTTTATCGGCTTGTCACGAGACAAATGTGTAAAATGTATATTTCCATACCAATGTGAAGTCAGGCCACATAACCAGCATTTTCTGTGGTTCTCTAATTTTTGCAAAATTTCACATAAGTAATAACATCTCAATAATTCAAAATGCAAAATACAAAAATACTGGGTGCTCCAAAATCATGACTAGTATAAATTAATGTACACAAATATATGTAACCATATAACCCTTAGCCTTTTACTGACCCTGGAAACCTTCCCATCTCTATAGATTTTGGTATTTAGTTGTTGTATTTTAGTGCAGCATAAATACCAGACTTACAACTCAAAATCAAATGAATGGTTCTGATGAGCATTTACTACTGTTCGCCCCGTTTTTTCGTCCCTTTAGCCCCCATGGTCAGTGGGCGAATTCAAAACTGGGCGAATCGAAATGGTTAATTTATTAAACAGAATTTTGACGAAAAAGTGCGAATTTAAAATGGGGTGAAACTGTTTGTAATCGCATTAGGGCAAAAATAACATGGGGCGAAAAAAATCCCTGTGTACAGTAATTCCAATTGAGTACTGCCAAATTCTTCTAAGTTAGAGATCAATACTGGCTATATTAGATTGCAAAAATAAAAAGAAAATTGTATCACAGAAAATACAGGTTACATGGCATCAAAGACACCCAACACTTATAAGCCTACCTCCTTCTTTGTTGCTTGGTGCTGTGTTCAAGTCATCAATGAAGAATAAGTGGGACTGGTTCTGTTTGAGTACAGGTGTACTTGTACCTCCAGGTCCAAGTAAGACATTGGAATCTTTGTTCTTCAGTTCCTGCATCTGAGCTAGGACAGACCGCTGGAAAATCTGACTGGTCATACCCTGTGACATGGTGATTTTGCTGTAGGGAGTTTGTTTTGGTAAAACCATATTCTGTAAAAGGAGAGATCAAAAATTTTAATAAAACTGCTCTCTTTACTTTTTGTGGGGTGGATGGAGGGGTGGGGGGAGGGTTACATGGCAGCCGTTGCCCTGTGACATGGTAACTTTTTATTCAGAAGTTAGCTTTGAATAAACCATATGCTGTAAACCAATTTAGTTCATACAATGTATATTGTTTGTTCTCTTCTTCCAATGATGAATCAGTG
Organism: Pinna nobilis; assembly: GCA_016161895.1. Lineage (NCBI taxonomy): Eukaryota > Metazoa > Mollusca > Bivalvia > Pterioida > Pinnidae > Pinna > Pinna nobilis. The sequence continues at coordinate 9,551 of JACSZP010035939.1, read as the reverse complement.
AGGATATATGTATTGGTAGCATCTAGTCACTGTAGATTATAGACTCTTTCCTTCTGTGGCCAGTGATTCTATGAAAAGACAATTTTCCTATGTGTTACAAGTAAAGGGTCCATTACACTGGCTCTATGTCTTGTGTTTCACTTCCAATGAATGTTTCCTAGATTTGTGAAAGTAACTTACAAATTAAATGGATCCACAACTGAAAAATATCTGAACATGATCTTGTTGTGAATATTTTATTATATACACTCTACTCTGAAATGACTTATATCTTGATACAGGGGCTACAGTGGCCTAGTGGTTAGCATGTTTGTCATCTGAATTGTGAGGTCGTGGGTTCAAATCTGAGTCACTCTGCATTTGGCAGTCTCTGTCTCTTGGATGAGAGAGTAAAAAACCAAAGTCCCATGTCCCAGTAGGCGTCGGCACATTGAAGAACCCTCCCTGCTCTAGGGCTATAAGTGCCGAGCATGGGCAAAATTTGTTACCCTTCACTGGTACACGGTGACATCTCCATGTAAGTCAAAGATTCTTTAGCAGAATGTGTAACAACATTACAAACAACAAAACCAACTAAGATATGATACAGATTTACATCTTACCTGGAGAAGTGCAGTTTTTCCCACACCTGGATTTCCAGTCAGCAACACAGGTTGATTGGCACTCAGCATAAGCTCCACCAGGTAGGTGTACTTCTCCACCTGTGAAATGTACATGCTGTCAGTTACTTACTACTCAGATGCCATTAGACAAATGCACAGTGCAAAAGCTTAATAATTTGATACTTAAAAAATTACATGATGCTTTTAATGATCTACAATGTAGGTTTAAAATTGACCAAACTGGCAATAACATATGTTTTTGTTTAAATCCTTCAAGTGTTGGGTTGTACATATATAATAATTTCAAATGTCAATTTATGGAATTAATTCTTTTTTTGGTCAAGCCTCATTAATACAGACACGATATTCTGATACTTCATATTCCATACATTCCATGCCATGGCCTAGTGGGTAGCGTGTTTGTCTTCTGACGTTGAATAAAGTCCTGGGTTTGAATCCAAGGCACGCTACAGTTAGCTGTCCCTGCCATTTGGATGAAACAATAAAAACCTGCATGAGGTCCCATGTCACAATTCGTGTTGGCATGTTAAAGAATACGCCCTGCTCTACGGCCATAAGCGCCGAGCATAGGCAAAATTTTTCCCCCTTCACTAACACATAGTGATGTCTCCATGCAAGTGAAAGATTCTTGAGTGGGAGTTTATACAACAACACAACCAACAACAACAACCTCTGGAGTGATTGTGAATCCTCCCGCCAATATTTTCATCCTCTCCTGCAATCTGTCGTTCCATCTCATGAATGTGCCAGAGCTCTCGTCCAGACAGTAGTCAAATACAGTAGCAGGAAGTGGAATTTTGATGGGATAGGTGGCTCTGTACAGGGAATCGTGGGCAAATTTACTGAACCTCTCTTTGAATCTGAAAGAAAATACCAAGTTTAATAGATTTTGATTTGTTTACAATCTGTTAAACCATGAATTTTTACAGGGAAAAAAGATCCCAAATTTATAAATGTTCATAGAATAAATCTAGATATTTTTACAATATTTGAGATAAATTGTAATTACATGTATACTGAACTTCTAATTAAGACCCCAGGGAGATATTATGTGCCATATAAGTAATACATAGATGAATATATACAAAAATACACAACCTTTTGTGTATATATAACATTACACACTGACACATACCAATGCATGAAGATCCCCATAAGAATTTTAACACCCTGGCAAAAAGACAGATGAACAAACTAAAAGCTGTATGACCCTGGGGCCATCTTTCCACTCTGTCCCCCATTATGGAATCACAAGAATTACATATACTTCTTTTTTATCTTGCTATTACACCCATCTGGGAAATGGTATGGTCCAGTACCCTGGAACAAGATAAGAGGATTGTTTTCTGTTGTCTTTTTTCAGGTCTTATGACTCACCTTTCGTGAATATGGCCGCCAAATCCCCAGATATAGGCAAAGGCAAACATGCCCTTCATGTTGTCTACATAGTTAGGGAATATCTGTTCAATATGGGAACTGCTGGTCATTCTGCTAGTGGCTTGTCTGGAGGGACCCATACTGCTGGGGGTCTTCCTGGGCGTGTCCATTGATGTATCTAAAAAATATGGAAGTAGTTCCTGAATTATTTCCTATCAAAATGTGAGGTTGTCTCCTCTATACTTTAAACAATTTCACCAGTGGAAGATGCCACTTTAGTGTGTGGTCATAATCAAACTGACATGCAGTTTAACACTAACAAGTATTATTCTCTTGGTGAACAGAAGATACCAAAATGTGAAAGGGAATGAAAAGTAAACTGGTATTTGGTATAAATTTGATGAAAGGTTCTTGCATTCCATGTCAAAATGTACCTCAGTTTTTAGTCTCATCGGAGAGACAGGGACAGCAAACTGCAGTATGCCTTGGGATTTGAGCTCAGAACCTAGTGATCAGAAGGCAAGCACACTAATCATTATGCCACAGATACCATCTCATTAATTATAATTTTAATATATTGCTTAAACAGTTACCTTCAGTTTCCAAATTTTTCTGTCTTTTCTCATATTCCTCCCTTAGATACATCTTGTCCAGCATGGCAGTCAGCATTTTCAGAAATGTGGTCACTTCCTGTATTCCAGGAACAACATCATTAGTGGAAATCACAGTCTGTCCGACATCAGTCATCAAAGCCGTGCAGCACTCACTGCCCAGGAATTTTATTGTTGGAGCAAATATGTCAGCCACTAGGCTCTCAAACATCTGCATCCTTTAAAAACAAGAAAATAAAACACAAAAATAATTGAAATCTATCGGTAATGATACAAAATGATAATGATGAAAAATAAAAGAAAAAGAGTTCTTAGCAAAAACAATACTTGTCACCATATCAAAACTGAAAATTGTTGCAAATTAAACCAGAGAAGGAATACAATGCATAAATTGGTTGCCATGACAACTTACACCTCTGAGTTGATAATCCACCTAGTTTTTGCGTCTTTGGCCCAGCACTCGTACAAACTGCTCCAGTGAACAATATCATGTCCAAAGTTGATAATACTACATTTGGCTATCATGGCTGGTGAACAGTTGCCAAGGGTAGCTGTCTCAAAAAGCATAGCTGTTGTATCTGAAATAAACAATGACAAAATTGTTTGATAAAAAAATTCCTCCATCAGATCTTTTATGTGTCCCCCATGAAGATAAAAAAAGAGTTGGTAAAAGGACAACAAAGCTTGCTGTGGATTATAAACAAAAATTGGCTTAAAATTTTCAAAAAGTAGATCAAAGTTACTAGGTCAGAATCCATGGCCCTAAATGAAAGCCCGTATCATGAAGAATATGATGCAAATTGTCAAAGCCTGAATTTTTCCAGCTCAAAAGACACAGATAGCCAAGATCAAAGTTTTGTTTACAGATGCTGTTGACGACAACAATGGCGAAAATGACGATGCTAGAGGTGTGGCATTTGTTCTGCGGGCTATTATTCACTTGAAATAAATATGGATAAGATTTAAGAAAATTGATAATTTTTCAGCCTTTCTTACCCTGCAAAGCAATTTTCCCACTGTTTGCCAATGATAGTTTGCTTTCTTCATCAAGCAATGTGTTGAGACTTTCAGTCCAAATTGGATGCATAACTCCATCAAGAACAATCCATCGCAGCAGAATGGACGGTAAATCCTGACCTTTGGTTTTCCGATCCTTGAATCCCGATACATAGGATTTGACGGCGTCGGACAGGAAACTTGTATCCTTCAGGATCTTAGGAAGTAGTCCACCTACCCATAGTCCATTGGAAAATGTGCCTAGGAACTAAACACGCAATACATTGTTTTACTTGAGATGTGCTAAAAAATGGACTGAGATGAGGCAAATCACCATTAAGGCATTCAAAAATCATTTAATGAACAATAATTACGTATATTCAATACATTCTGATAAAACAAAAATATAAAGGGACATAACAACATCCCTCTCTTGAAGAAAGGTCGTGAGAATGGACACAACTAAAAGTTGAATATGATAATATGTCAATCCTAGCAATTTGACTTGTACAGTAGGTAAACATTGTACTCTAAAACCCCTGTCTACATAGAATTTACTGCTATAAAACACAGAACGCACCTCTCATTACTTCAACTAAAACCCAACATATACAAGAAAGATCATTGGACAGAATATGTCCAATCAGTAATCTGGAATTTCTTTGCAGTATGATTGGCTGATCTGTTTACACAAAACTTACCTCTTGTGGGGGGACAGCAGATGGATTGAGAGTGACCACATCAATCTTGGGATGCTCTGCATGGTCAAGCGGCTTGGTCGTCTTCATCTCTTGTAGAGCCTCTGAGACCTTTCCTAACATCTTGCTGAACTTTATCAACTTCTTTCCACCCTTTGAAGTTTCTGCCTTTGCAGAGGGGTCTATTGCAGACAAAAACTAGGAGGAACAAAAACAAGTTTCTTTAATTCTACAGGACTATGAGAAAACAACATATCAAGCTTACATTAATTATTGCCTTGAATCATCTCCTGAGAAATGCTACAATTTGAAACTGATGAACTGTTGTGCACCTGTAACTTATTGACTAATATTACCATAACTCAATAACCCCTGGAATAATAATAGACTATTTATTAATCAATAATTTAGGCAAATCCAAATGTATCTGTAGGGGTAAATGATTGAAATGGCTTTTTGAGTAAAGACAGCAAAAACCAAGATCCCATGTAGTACGTGTAGGTGTCAATCTGTTAAAGAACCCTCCCTACTCAATGGTGAGCATAGGCAGAAGTTGTCGCACTGCACCGGCACTGGTGACATCTCTATATAAGTGAAAGATTCTTGAGTGGAACGTTAAACAAAAATGCAATCAACTTGAGAAAAGCTGGGCAGATGAACCTACATGAGCTGTTGGAAGATACTAAGCCCAATCAACTAGCAACGTTCCATGTCATGTTAGGCTGATATTGGCACACAAATTTAGGAAAGGAAATTGTTATTTGATTTATTTGATAGAAAAATCAGAGTAGATTAAAAATCTTCATTTGAGTAAAATACTCAAGTTTGTTAATTCATTAGGAAAATCACAATTTCTACAAAAATGTGACTTCCCATGACTAGTATGTAAAATTTCCTGTATTATGTCAAAGTTTAACAGTACACTTACTTAGTTCAAGGCTCAAATTAAATATAATGAATATATCAAACAATGTTTAAAAGTCTACATGATATTTCACATTTGCATGACTCCCTATTCAGCTTTAAGTCATTAAGATACTAGGTTTTACCAGACAGCATATACATATGTACATTTAAAACTAACACAACATTTGATACAATCATGGATTGCTAACAACAACAAAATAAAACAGGGAAAGTAACTCAGTAAGGTAAATCTACTATGTACATATTTTAAACATACGGCCACATGATTTGATACTTTTGTTGTTGTTGTTGTTGTAATATTGAAAACCTACTCAATTATAAGGAGACATTATCAAATGCTGTTGAGGGGCTGCAAATCTGGGTCTATAAGCAGCACATAGGACTGTTATATGTAAGCAGCGAGGGATCTCTCCTCCTTACAAACCACAAAATAGGACATCTGTTTTCAAGATCAAATCTAAATGACCTGCATGTTTACCTTCACATTCCAAGTACATGGCAAATGATATGACATTCGCTACCTATATTAATCATTTAAGTTTGTCCCAGCACTGAGTTGAATCCAAGACTTTTTGCAAATGACACAAATACTGAGACCACAAGGTTAAAATGCCATTAATACATTAATAGGTACATGTGGACTTGTACATGTAGTCACAGGATCAGATACTCATACCAAGTAACTGTCAATCATATTTTCACATGGTAATGCACATTGTCAAGACCTCAAGGAGCTATTTATAGCTCAATGGTGGCATACCAGCTTAACAATCATAGCGCTCAAGGTTCAAGCCCATTGGCCAGGTAATGCCATGACCTATTTCATGTCCTACAGATGAAAGTCTTAAGAGTGGTGAATTCTGTGTCAAAAATTGGCTTGGTACATCACAAAACCTCTGACTGCACAGGATTAAGCCCTTATCACAGGTCAAACTTTGTCATGCCTGTAATAGCTTGATGCTACAGCCAGTGTGGATTCAGAGTATAGTGCTCATCTACACTACACACACATCTACACTCAGAAAAGGCAACCGACCCTCTGGTGTCCGGAATAAGACAAAATAAAAGTTGTGGTTTGACAGTAGATTCAAGACCACTCAGTGCTCAATGCCTGTAAGTATCAGGCATAGGCCAAAATTGGAAACATTTCATCAGAATTTGGCAATGTCACCATATCAGTAAAAGATTCTCAGCTGGGATATAAAACAACAACAACAACAACAATTAGCTTGATGTCACCATCGTGTATGAATGGTATACTGTTCAAAATGGCATGAAGCTTATAGATAAACCAACATTTACTGATATCTGGAAATGTCACCGGAACATCTATCATAACACATGCAATGCATTACACCTGGTACATGTACATTGAAAATCACATTGATATGTGATTTAGCATGTTCACAAACAGCACAAAATGTGTTATTCATTAGTGGTGGTATAGGTACATGGACCTTAAGGTAGCATGTGGCACAGAACTTTGTTATAGAAGTAAGCTTTTCAAAAGAATCTTTGATTAAATAATGACAATGGCTCACAGGCCCCTATGGGCCAGGGGGGCTATACAACAATTAAACTAGTGTGTCATTTGAGAATTTGTAATGTATTACATTATAAACACCATTAACCATACCCCGTCCCTCTTCCTCTAAATGAAAAATATTTCATTTTGAGTTTTGGGTGTCCAACATCCATACCTGTCCTTAACCTATCCATTTACACTTAAAAAATCATTAAATTTGATGACATCAAATTACAAAGCACCTCTGTCAAACCTCAAACAAACATCAAAAATGCATTGTGATGTCACTAAATTTGATAAATTTTTCGTTATGGGTAAATTAGGGAAATTACACAAATTATCAAAAACTGAGTTTAAAAGAGGGATTCTGACAATAACTACTAACAATAAATTAGATAATGTACACACATGCTTAAAAGTCAAAAGCAATCCATCAGCTTGTCTGTAGGCTTCAAAAAAGCTTTCACCATAACAGTTTGTTTTCATCATTTCATCAAAAAGCTCAAAGCTTTGAAGCAAAAAAGAAAATCTACCTTCAAGTTATTAGCTAAATAATTTGAGTGGGTGGTGTAGTTTTTAGGCTGCGCTAAAAAAATGTCAGAATTTGGCAACTTCATAAATAAATGATCTTCAACGTTATCCTTTTTTTTTATTTACATAATATATATGTACATATAGGTATATTTTTATTGTGTGTTAGACACCTTAAATATTCAAAATTTTCTAAAACTTCAACGATAACTCCCCCATCCTATAAGTCTTGTGACAGTGGAATCTTGCCTAACCACTGCCTCACTTTGAACACAAATGTACAATACAGCCTTAAAAATTTGGTCTATCTATCATCAATTGTTGCTATTTCAAGTTCATTGAGGATATCATATGCTAATCAGACCACATCACAAATCAGACCAGTATACTTGGTCACTAGGGTATACAAATGACAAGGTTCTTTGTACCTCTATGTATGAAGCTCTGGAATGTGGCGCCATCTTGTGAGCCCATATTACTGGCAAATTATAGTGAATGTTAGAAGAGTGTTAACAAAAGCACACACAACAGTTTATATTAATATCAACACACACAATGGCAGTCATGGGGATACACAAATTATTCTGATTAGTTTGTGAGGCACTCAGGAGGGGCGACAACAAAATACACTTACGACATCATCCTCCATCTCGGGTTCGTTTTCCATTCCCTTGACAAATAAATATGGTCAAAATTCAAGTGAACATAATCAGAGTCTGATGTCTATTCAAAAATACGTCTTGTATTTTCAACATTCTGGTTGTAAAAAAAAAAAATAAATAAACAAAAAAAAAAACAAAACAAGAACATTGATTGTTATGAAACTTTTTCCAAGGGAGTATGATTTTAAGCATTTGTTGACTGGGTGAGAGGTCAACATGTGTAATGTTGAACCACAGGACTAAGATGTTATCCAAGACTTAACCTGAATAAAACAGTGTGGTCCATGGTATCTTCCTGTAACTATCACCACACAAGTATCCTTGTAATTTACATTTATAAAGAAAATTATCCTTGACCAGTGACGAAACATTATAAGTTCTTTTAAGTTACGCATATTATAATACCAATAATTTATGTTGTCAATGACTTTTATCAATTTTGCAAATGGAGCTCACAATTTCATAAACCATATTGGCAATTGCTTTGCAAACAGAATCTAAATATGTTGGACCAATCATACTTCTCTAGATTGCTCTGCTAATGGGCAATAAAACCAACCGTAATGGACTATACATAATCTGTACAAATACATTTGATGAATGTACTGTGTGAAAATATTGTGTTTGCATGTGAAATACAAAAGCAATAAAAACATTTTGGAAAAGAACAAAAAAAACCTTTTAACAAGCAATGTTAATGAATGTGATGAAAATAAAGATTACTGATTGTTCCTTAAAAAGTTATAGATTTCCATAAAAGACACGGGTGAAATGTTGGTTGTCACTCATCTTGGTTAAATATTGGTTCCAACTAGAGTAGCTTCCCCTTTTGTAGGTGAATTGTTCCATTTTTTGTACATGAGATATTCTTAGGACCATGATATAAGTAATTTTGAGATAACAATTCTTTTGTGAAAACAAAGTTCCCATTTGTAAGACTTTTGCAACACTGTAACAACTTAGTAAAATACATACCCTGAGCTTTTGCTTTGCAAAATGTATCAAGTCTCGATCTGTAGAAAGTTCATCTTTGGAATGGTCAGGAGCAAACAGCAAGTAGTTTAGTCTGTTGATGGCCCGGGCTAAAGAACGACAACTTGTGCTTTTGCCACTGCCTGATGGCCCAACTAGTATTACACCTCTACCACTCTGGATTCCATTATGTAGCTGCATGATCTGTATATATATATATATACTGTAATATGTACATGTATTAACAATAATCTTTATCTGATGATGATCATTCTTCCTGAAGATATTTTACAATGATCCCCCAGTATCACTAATCCCTTTCCTACACAGAATCTCTATAGCTTCCTGCGCATAACATGCAGCATTGAGTTTTATAATCATGTTTTACTGAAAAATGTACTTCCGAACGCTGTTTGTTCATGTGGACTATATAAGTTGGTTTTCCTAAATCAAGCAATCAAACAAGAGGCCCAATGGGCCTTTAACGCTCACCTGAGTAATACCAGCATAAACATTAAAGACATTAGCTGAAAAGTCACAAATGCATTCAGTTTTTTCATTCTATGCAGCCCTTCTGAAGAAGAAGTTACTCAAAGGAGGGAACCCTTCTGGACCTATTGGACCCCTCC
>JACSZP010035938.1:0-13483 GCA_016161895.1 Pinna nobilis | reverse complement strand
GAATTAGACAAACACGGATCCCTGGACATATAGAGGTGAGATCAGGTGACTAGGAGGATGCGCAGTCCCTGTCGACCGGTCACGAAAGTTGGGATCGAAAAGAGTCACACTCGATTCGTTATAATACTCCTATTGAATCTTCTTGATTAAAAAAGACACACGTAATCAATGATAAAAAAAAAACATTCATTTACACAGATTTAGATTATATTTCATGGAACATGTACTCTGCTACTTGACAGGTCTACTTAATTAGAAAAGATGATTTTAGGAATTCCACAGGAAGATTAAAGAAGTAACATACATATTCTAAATTAATCCATAGTGAAAAAAATTTCACAATGTAACACTTCCAATCTCTTTCCCTCCAGGAATGCTACCTTGCACATGTTGGACTCCGTCCAATAACACACTCACATCTTGGATAATAACGACTCAACACGACGCCTAAATCAAGTCTATATTTTACCTATAATTTGCATTCTTTCTGGATTCTTGCTTTTATGACTACAGGTTAATTCACATTTTTTCTATGTGCACTAAATATTTATCCGTCTACTAAAGAAATAATAATCAGGATAAAAGAATACTGTATACCTGTGCAAATCAAGCGACAGACATCGTAGGATACATGTTTAATTACCCCGTGTTATAAATTTATGCCATGTTTGAGGCAAATTAACGGTAATGGATGAAAAAAGCTGCAAGATGACTTTAAATTAAATTGATGTGATACTTTTATCAACCAGACATCATATCTCATTTAAGCACTTGATGACACCTTTTACGCAAAAAAAACTAATACGATAGATATTTTACTACATTAGCTACTTTTCTACGAAAGATAACAGGTGCCACATGTTAAATTATGATTATATTGTAACAACTACTCCTGAATAACTTGAGTCAGATATGATATTTCATCGTAAAATCTAATACACTATATCCTTGCACGACATTAGTCATTTAAGGCAGATACTATTTTTCTACGGTAACCGATACGTGCAACATGTCGAGATAAATATTGGTTGGTTAGTTGATGTCTCATGTCCCACCCAGGAATCTTTATCTTATATGGCTGTAACACCGTATACTGGTAAAGGGCGACAAATTGTACCTATGCTCGGCACTTATGGCCGTGGAGCAGGTAGGGTTTTTCAACGTGCCAACACCTACTGTTACACGGGACCTCGGTTTTTACTGTCTAATCCGAAAGACCGGGACAGAAAACCGCGACGTGGCTTAGGATCGAACCCGGACCTCCCGGATTAGAAGTCTAACATGCTTACCACTAGGCCTCGAGATAAACATCATATCGTTACTATTACATGCATATCGTTATGTTACTTACCGAGTCCCTATAGATAGTTAGAGAAATTAATTCAGAAATAGGTTTATCAACAGAACAGGTTATTCATCATGGTATAGTGTCATAATATAGTTTTTAAATACTATATTTCATATCTCATGGAATTATCATATCTAAATAAAACATAATATATCTTGTTTTCACAAAAATTATTTCATTATAACAGGATATACATTATTTGGATATACCAGCATGATACGTCGTTTAATTAAAACAAAATGCTATTGGAATATAATTTTCAAATTATTTGAACCGTATACAAAACGGCAGGCCTTTTTTCCCTGGTTTTTGGCGGAGTTCGTGTTACTCTATTTTTCGGTTTTATGTCTTGTTGTATGGATTGCTGTCTGTGTCATTGTCTATTTTTTGTTTTTGTTATGCCTTCGTCTGCCTTTGGATTTTTGAATTTTTGATTGCCCCCTTGGTATCTTTTACCGTCACCATTTTTAATGTTCATAAGGATCACAAAGGTTATACAGTTACTACGCATTTCAATCACTATCATGTCCACTATATCTATGTTCTTAAACTTAAATTTCCAATCTATTTTAAGATAATATTTTAAGACTTGTTTAACAATGTCAAAATATTCATGTCTTAACTAATCTGTAAAATTCCATGAATATTACCTTGTTCACAATGGTAAAAGGTCAAATATTACAATAATTAATTTTGTCATTTTAAATATGTATTAACCTTGAAGAATAAATCAAACAAACTACAGTCATTAAAATAAACTGTAATTTATGAATACATGTTGTTAATAGTTAACTAGAACTACTGGTATTTCGTGATACATGTATAATGTAGGGGCATGTATTTTTATACATATCAAACTTTGTATTAATTGTCACACTTTTGAATGATAATTGAAATCATCAGACAGGCCTTAGTTTGATAATCAATTACAGAGAAAATAGAAGGATTGATCAGGAATATTAAAAATCCAAGGCCAATACGAGACGACACCGGACAATAGTAACACATGTACTATCTCAACTTGAAATGATTGGAAGTAGTTCATGTACAACGTGATGTGTACGCGAACTCCCATTATGGATGGAATGACGCTTGAATGCGATAACGTCATTTCAGCGGGAAGACTTACTTGAGTTACGTTTCTCCACAATTGGAGAGAACATTCCCGCACAAATATTTGGAATACCATGTGGTACATGAAGAAGTTCTATTACAAGTATGTCGAAATACTATTACAATGGATGTAAGCCTCCTGATAGAAGTCAGCGCCCATTTAAGCATGCAACACCTATTGCAAATATCCCATGGAAATCGCGATCAAGGTAAAGGTCGTGAGTTATTTATAGATCTGATATCGGTAGGCTATAGGGAGTAGTTGTTTATGGTCATAAAATATCATCGTCAGATTTACAATAGTCATTTTTCGAGAAAGAAAACCGTTCTGACTTCATGGTTAACATGCCCACTTTCGGATCGTAATGTAATCGGTCCCATCCGTCCGATTATAAAAACCGGAAGTAGAAGATAACAAGGGGGCTTGCCATATTAAAAAATCCAACACTGACAGCACCATGGGCAAAACAAAAAGAGGCGACACCACAAACAACAATCCAGCATATACATGTAACACTTAAATCTAAAAATAGAGTAACACAGGCCCCACTAAAACCGAGTGTGAGTTCAGGTGCTCCGGAAGTGTAAGTATATCCTGCTCCCCGCGCGGCACCATCCGTGTCATCTTTGCACCAGATCCGAAAAGAGGTATCCTCCAGTTATGGTTGTAAACAATGAATTGACAGGATTAGGTGTACGGCAAAGTGAACATCTTTGGGCCAGGAGTGGATAAAGAGCTTCTGTGCACGGTCTCGCTCAGGAATAGGTATCTCGTTCATATTGAGCGCATATTTACGCTTTGTCAATTATCTACGACTCTCGAAATATTGGCAAAAAAAATTATACTGATGTCTTTCATTACCCTTTCTTTATTCATAAAAACTGAAAAGTCTGTGTACATTTATCTGTACCATATGCCTTTAGTCATGCCAATAGCCGATGAATGAAAATGAGATGAAAATTTCATTGATTTAACATTAAGTAATCAAATTTTGTCAAACCAGGTGAATTATTTATTGTAACTATCTAAGCTGATTTAACCTTGTTTTAGCACCTGGCAGACTCGTCCAAAAGTTAAGGTAAGATCAAAGACAATTTAGAACATAGCATGTCATATGTGAGTTGTTAATATATTTGTATAACAAGATATAATAGATCAATTTCTGGTATTACGGGTATCCCATTCGAGATGCTTCTGATCAGCTAACAATACATCCTTACTCCTGCGTTACACCAGATCCCATCCCTAAATTCACTGAGGTCCGTGATTGTCCAGTATTACATCACACGCAAGGCTTTAAAAGAACAAATTAGCGAGTAACAACTAAAGTTGTATTGAATGTTGTTGTTGTTGTTGTTGTTGTATTGTTGTTTTAAAGTCTCACTCAAGAATATTTCACTCATATGGAGGCGTCATCGTGTGTCGGTGAAGGACTACAACTTTTGCTTATGCTCGGCACTGCTGGCCGTAGAGCAGGGAGGGTTCTTTAACGTGCTAACACCTACTGTGACACGGGACCTCGGTTTTTACTGTCTCATCCGAAAGACAGGGACAACCAACCGCGGAGTGACGCTGCGCTGATTCGAATCCCGGGCCCTTCTCTTCGAAGTCGAACACGCTAACCACTGGGCCATGGAGGTCCCTGTATTGTAGGTAAAATCAAGGTAAATGGTCTTTGGTTTTTTCTTCATACATCGAATTATTTAAATGTCAGCTTCATGTATCAATAAAGATTAAAGTTGACAATATAAAACCTTGCATGTTTCCTTTATTGCCTTTTGCATTTCAAGATACTCTGTGTATTACTATTTCTGATTATTTTTATTCATTTCCGACATCGTAGTTTCATTTTTGTCCCAATTTTCAGTGGAAGTCGATCGGTTTTGTTCGTTTAAAAATGCCTTGGATCATATAGCAAAATCTTACATAATAAATTTCAAAAGTGTCAATCTGTCAGCCGTTAAATGTACATCTACGAGTCGGATTCCGTGTCATGAAAGGAAATTTACTGTCAAATTCCTCACTGATAACTCATAAAAACACAGGCTCAGCCACTGGTGATGTTATCTTTATGCTCCATAGTTTGTACGTTTTATACTTTGCATGTGTTGAGTCATAATCTTAAATTTAGATCTACGTGATAAAAATTTCAATCCTATAAACCGTTATGACACAATTTTGATATTTTGACATTTGTAAATCACCACAAGAATATATTTATAGACTACAAAACTGCAGAGTGAACGCTAAATTAGCCTATAATTGTATGTATTAAGACTCTCGACCCATTTATTTTTCTTGATATTGGAGGAAAGGATCTTCCAAATGATAAGTTTGGTATTGCATAAGATCATATTTATATGTAATTCTTATAATGTTTTTGACTCTGAAGCAGCTTACACGACATAAGTTCACTTATATATGAAAGCTACTGAATATCAGATGCGTTTCTTGCTATTTTTATAAAAATCATGTGTACCAATGTAACAAACCTGAGGAAATTTAGGAGATAAACTTATCGAAGGATTGTTGGGCAAGGATTGACCTCTGGAAATTGTATCAAGTTCGCGACACAAGTTAAACAGAATAGATTAAGAACAAACCTTTATCAGAGATGATGGATAGGGCAACCTTTCTAAGTTAAAAACTTGTGCCCAATCCATTCATGGGGGGTATTAATTAGACCATGCAATAAAATATGTTTAATCTATCAGAGTTGATATAAATCTACCACAGTCGAAAAAGTAACTGGATATGTCACCACAATGGTAAAAAAAGTCACCATATCTACCGTTACATTTGCGAACCGTTGCCAAAAGTAATTATAATTCTACATAAGATAAAATGACCAGGTTGTACTGTTTATAATAATATCACCTCTTAAACAAGATGAATTGCAAGACATGCTGTATGCAGCGATCTAAAGGGGTTGGGGGTTAAAGTGGGTCGGGACCCAACCTAGAATTGGTAAAATATATACCACCATTGGTCAAATATACTTCTTAATTCTCATGTTTACAGGGTTGGGTTTTTCCTTACCATAAGTTGGAACCCCAACTGGAAAAGTTGGACCCCCTGGCACAACCTCCTGAACCGCGCATGCATTGTATCATTCCAAAAGAATTACATTTTTCATCTGGATGACGGAGAAAACCCTATTTCATTGTAAATTTTTTTAAAAACTTGAAAATAAAGTTGTAATTTGTGTGAAAAACGATGTTGATAAATTTAATCATACATGACATTGTTTTGCCACGGTGTGTGGATAACAGTTCCCTCTTTGGGATCCGGATAATTTGCTGGGGGGGGGGGGGGGGGGGGGGGGGGAGGAAGGAGGCCAGATTAATGAAGCTTCACTGTATATAATATTTACTTCCTGGTTCTTCGTGCATCTGTGAATTTCCTCAAAATTTTTTCCTCTATTTGTGTATTGCGAAAGGCGGCCAAGAAACATCTGCTTGATAATATGAGAAGTCGCAATAGATATAAATCTTGGCAATCCTTAAAATATCCATACCAAAACTAAAAAACAGCTACAATGTATTAGATTCCGTATCAAGGATGAATCAATGTTTTTGATATTTTGATAATTTTTTATAAATAGAAAGCCACAGAAACATGCAAGGTGTGTTCTATTTATTGTCATGAAACATATTTCACTATCTAAGAATCATACAACTTTTCATATATATGTCACAGGTAGTTTTTATTCTTATATACTCTAAATATAGAATTATCTGCGGCGCTGACTATAATGAAGATACGAGGTATCGAGAACTGATAACCGTAAATCAGAACGATAAAATACCGTGAGAACACCTACGTGTATCAAGGAGTAGCATTGAATATCACAGAGACATAGAAAGTATAACTCGAAATAGCATGAAATCACATCTATCTGTATTACCACTCATTTTATTGTGAAAACAAGTTTAAACAGTGATAGAATCAGTATGTCTTGTATTTTACAGTGCCATTCTTCGGTTGCCAATTTCAAACTTTTTAAATCAAAGTTTGATTGAGATAATTTACCCACGCGCATCTCCGTTTTTTTTTTTTTCGTGACCTTGACCTTGATTTAGCATGGCCTGTAATTTAATGTCATTGTTTTAATACCACTGTGATGCCAAAAAATACACCGAAAATATAACTAACCGTTACACCCGGCAATCATTTGATGGTCACTTTTAACATCTAAATGTAGACTGCGAACATACACCTCAAATCTTTGTTCGTGTTATGTTTATCAAGTTTCTTGTGTAAACACTTACGTGTAATGGGAATGTCTTCAGGAATCTTTATTCGGTTATGTAATCAAATTAAACGCATTCCAATTTCCGTTATCACAAGTATCGTTAATTCGGCAAGCATTTTGGTATGTAAAAGGAACAGTTTATTAAATGAGGCTCTTTTTGTCGAATTTCCTGTTGACTGTTTCTGATTTGTGTTCCTTTAATACACCTACAATGTTCCGTGTTTAGTAATGATTTAAAGTGTTTTATCTCCCGGTACATTTTGTTTGGATTGATTGATTATGGCATGATTGTCAATAATAGTTACGATTAGAGATCATAAAATCAATGACACAACAAGGGCTTCAATCGCTGAGTTTTGCGCTCTGAATCATTGAGCTGTTCATTGTTGGCGTGGATCTGATTCGGAAGGTTCTAATTAATTGAGAACGTTTGCCAATTTATTTATATCATGTAGGTTGGTGGTGTATGTCTGACACAGTAATTTGTGTAGTGTCTCTTTAATTTCCCTAAAATTTTGCCTTCATACTTTTAATTTCTGTAACATCGTCAAGCATGGTCAAAATCATAGACACAGGTTACTCAGAACTAAGTCACTATCTCTGAATAGAATACTCCTTAGACATAATATAGACTAAGTATAAGCATTAAGAGAAGAGTGAAATGATATCGACTTAATGGTTTTTAACTTCAATTTCCTCTCACACTTACTTTCATATACTATACATCTAAATACATGTATACACAAAAAATATTCTTAACTTATGACTAATTTTTCTTAGGAGACTGTAAAATCAGGTATGTTAATATTTTCATTTTTTCATCTTTTTATGTGGATTTTTCACCTATCAGACCGGTCTTGCAATAGGATAGATTTGGAAACAGTGTTAAAATATACTATACATGTATTTAAAATTTTCAGATGTAAGGCTTCGTATCAGCTTAGGTATCCGGGCTGATGAAATTACTTTGCAAGAGGGGCCTCCGTGGCCAAGTGGTTAGCGTGTTCGACTTTGAATCGAAGGGTCCGGGGTTCGATTCCCGCAGCGCCACTCCGCGGTTGGTCGTCCCTGTCTTTCGGATGAAACAGTAAAAACCGAGGTCCCGTGTCACATTTAGTATTGGCACGTTAAAGAACCCTCCCTGCTCTATGGCCAGCAGTGCCGAGCACAGGCAAAATTTGTCGCCCTTCACCGGCACACGGTGACGTCTCCATATGAGTGAAATATTCCGACGTTAAACATCAATAAAACAAACAAACAAAACTTTGCAAGATTAATTTCACATGAGCGACAAGTGAGTGTTATTGTATTCGCTGAGTAGGCATATAATATTTTGAAATTTGTTTATCCCAGAGATCCTAATTTATTTTGATTAATCTAGAATTATATAAACAAAGCATGGACTCATTCAAAATAAAAAATCTGTATATCAGATTTATGTTAGGAATATTTGAGAATTACGAGCCGAGACATTTTATGGCTTTATCTCACGAAATTGCGTAATCGCTCCTGTTATATAATCAAATTCACTGCATTCCATGGCTTATTTCCCATATCACCGAATTTCATAACTTTTAATGAAAAAAGGAATTTTTCACACTCAATATATTTTGACTAAATTATATGAATTAAACAACACGCAGTTATCCTTAATTGCATACAACGCAGCAACCACATACATTTCTTATTATCATTATCGTTCACAATTTAATACTTTAAAACGTAAGCGATTACTTTAACTTATAAAGTTCCTGCTTCATTTTCAACATAGCATTCCTAGTTCAATTAGCTCACACCTGGTCCCATTTCGTATGGGCTTGTACTTTATGAGAAACAGAAATGATTACCAAGTTGTCTTTTCTTGTCAGCGTGGGTTCGAGCCTCGCTTGATCCTATGTTGATTTTATAATAAACTGTGCCAGCGCACTTGCATTAGACCAATGGTCTTTTCCAGAGAACATTGGCAATGGGTTCTCTTCTCCATCAATAAAAACTGGTCACCAAAATATGACCGAAATATTGTTAAGTATGGAATACAACAACAAAAAAAAACAAAAACAAAACAAAACAAAACAACTAACAAACAAAAATTATTACCAACTTACTGATTTATTCAGGCCATAGAATTTTTGATATCCCTTATTTCATCTTCATTTTACCTTGGTTTCCCGAAATCTAAAAAGTTTCACACCTGCAAGAAAGTGCACACAGTTGAAGCTGATGAAAAGATCAAACATGATATCTGCTGTTGAGACATTAATTACTTTGAAAACATAATGCTGAACATTTATGGTGTATGTTCACCGCAGATGAAACGTTCTTATATTGTTTCAGTCTTTCATTTCAAGTTTTAAAAATTTGACTCCCTGAACCCTCGCGGCTTGTTTCTTATTTTTACTGTAAAATACCATACTTTGCTTGTAACGTGCGCTGTCATATAATTTGTTTTATTGTTTAGACACGACGGAGACGTTGATAAAACTGCGTTAAACCTTCTTCTTCTGCAAAAGCTGAAATGAAACATTTTATTTAAAAAGAAAATAAACATTAATGATTCACCGTGTAACGAACCTTGGCATTTTTTCACCCTTCTTTTTGTTTTGTTTTGTTTTCTTGTTTTTGTTTTGTTTTGTTTTGTTTTTGTTTCTTTTCTTTTTTTTGCCTGTTAATTTTTTTCCCTTTGTTCTGATTTGTGGTATTTTTTTCGGGGGGGAGGGTTATGTTTTGGTGTGTGTTCATGTCGTTTGTTTGTCTATGTTTTTTATTTGTTGTTGTTGTTGGTGGTGTTTTTTTATTATTTTTATTTTATTGCTTTCTGGATTTGCTGTTGGTATTATTGTTGATGATGATGAATTCATTTTGCACAATACTTTTCATTAAACATTATTTTTCAGCCATTTAATTTCATCATCAAGATGAAGCTTCAGTATTTATGACCTATGTTTAAGAGGGGGCAAGAAATGTAATGGCTTTATCTCACGAAATTGCGTAATCGTGCCTGTTATGTAATCACATTCAACGCATTCCATTCAACTACGTGGCTTAATTCCCATATCACAGAATTTGATATCTGTTAATGAAAAGTGAAATTTTTCACACTCAATATTTTTCAACTGATATTATTGTAATAAACAACATACAGTTTTCCTTCATTGAATAAAAAGCAGCAATCACATAATTTTGTCTTTCTGTCTTTTTGTCTTATAAGTAAGTATATAATACAATTTATCGAAGAGGCGTTCATCTATTCATGTTCTAAGCGGGACTGAATCCTTTTAACTTTGTGTATAATGAAGATTCTCCTACAACCAGTCCTAACCCGCTCAATTCACAAAACAAATGCAAATCAATGGGATTCACAAAATATGCTAAATCCTTTATACAGAAAATGGCATATGTGTTCTCCTGACATCCCTCCAGAAAAGTCAAATTACCTAGCAATAAATCATACACGGCAAAATGTTCGCAAAAAATCTTATATTACCCCGCAACGGCATGGATACTTAAACTACTTCTCACCCATAGTTCTTATCCAGTCAATACAAATTTTTATAGTTACTCAATCCGACTGCACTAAGCAGCACTTTCTTACGTTCTTCGAAACCAAATGCCGTTTCAAACTGCATCTTTGTAAAAAAAAATATCACATAATTAATCAAATTTCTAAACAATTTAAGCTGATTATTTTAGTTAGGTTTCATTTCCCTTCGCAAAAGTATTTTAACTTAACTTCATCTGCATGGAAGCCACTGTGTCCCTTCTGTAATTGAATCTCCTCTAAGATAAGTCTGCGCAATTTTCCTACGTTTATTCTCTTCCTCAATTTCCATCTCGTTCGGAGTGAAAATTGTTCTTCACATTTAGATTGTTATTATCCCACAACTTATTCTACAGGACTTGAAATTTCTTTATATTTTTGATACTTCGGCAATACCCTAATTTGCTCCGGTAGCATGCCCAATGCTTTTCTCTATCATGTTTCCGTAAAATGATGGTGTCCACAATTAAGCAAAGGGGAGATAACACTCTCAATGGAATTTCACTAGATCTGTGTGCAACACAGCATGGAAAATGAGCAGGGACAAGATCAAATAGAGTGCTGAAACGGTAACATATGTGCATTCTGCATCAGGACGACAACGTTGATATATAACAGAACATAAGGGCGTTCAACATTAAGTGGATTTGTAAAAACTGTATCTCAACAAAATCAGGAATTTGAAATTCAGCAAACCTAGCAAAAACACTCCTGCAACTGTGATAATCTAGCCAGAAATTGAAAATAATAATGAACAGTTGACACAAATTATATCGAGGTATTCTTCCTATATGAAATTACATAAAGTTGGCAGGAGTTATGAATACATGCATTCAGAGAACATGCATATTGTTTTATGATCCATCTGCAGAATATGTATGAAATATGCTTCCTGAATGCATGTATGCTGATTGAAAAGATAACCCGTGACACGCAGAGGAAAAGAGAAGATTCCCCGTATGTATTTTATTGTCTTCACAGCGGGCCATTTACATATCCACGTTGGCTGAAGCGTGATTATATTGTTACAGAGGAATCAAATATCGCAGATTTCGTAAGAAAGTTCAAACCGGTTCTGTTCCAAAACTGTTTTGCGTGGACTTGTTACCTAATATATTCTGCTATTATATGTTCATCAAGTTCGACAGATATTGTGATTGTCTTTTTTGTTATTACATGTATATGGTTTTAAAACCCGGTTTAGAATATTTCACTTATACGGAGATATGCGCGGATCCAGGATTTTTTTCAGGGGGGTCGATATTTTCCAGGGGGGATCCAACTTGCAAAAAGGAAAAGCCTATTCCTGTGTATGTGAGAATGTAACCATAATTGACCATTTTTGGTTTATACATGTGTATTTCACAAATTCCTTGGGGTCCAGACCCCTCGACCCCTTCTAGATCCGCGCATGGGAGACGCCACCGATTGCCAGTGCAGGGCTATAAATTTTAGCCTATACTCGGCACTTTGCACCTTTCAGTAGTTAGGGGTCTAAAACACCCTCACCCGAAGGACAGGGGAAGTAATCCACATATGCCGGGCGGGCTCAAACCAACGATCTCAGCTTCTGAAGGCAAACTCTTCACTCCGGATCCACGACATATCTTTTAGGAGTTTGCGATTGCTTAGTTTGCTATGATATTGTGTAAATTCAGCCAAAGCATATGTTGAGAACTCAGAAGTACCAATTATCATTATTTGGATTATCAATATTTGGATTGTTGGTATACTAATTAATTTTGTGACACTAAGTGTCGATCTTAAGGTTTCGTCCAATAAAAAAAAGAAAAGAAACAAAACATAACGTCCCTAATTTTTGTTTATTTACAACAGTGATAAGCGTATTTAACAGGACGTTTACCTGCCGGGCTTTCGCTTTATATTATTGAAATCAAGAGGCTCACCACTGTGCATATCTGGTAGCGTAGCAAGTTAACGGAGGACTTTGACTCCTTCCGGACGCCAAGTCCAATTTTGTTCGGGATTCCTTATTGTTATTCAAGCGATGACAGATTTTATTCTAAATTTGTATTACATGTATATAGAACTTTGAGTTTGAAGCTTTTTTATTTTACTTCGCTACAAATTAACAAACACTCCCCTTCAATTTTAACGACGTAATATTATCCAAGTTCCGCACATATTTCCTTTAACATATGCATTGCACACTTTAATACTCGCCGTTACTTAACTGATAACGAAACTGTCTTCCTGTTGGAAAATTAAATGAATTTGATTTGAAAGCAACGACTTGCCATTTTCTCATAAAAAAAATGGCTATGGATAAAGTTTCGACAAAAAATCAAAACTTTTCCCTCTATTTAACGTGTCCGCTTTAACTGTAATATTTTGGCACTGATTAATACAAAAACTGCACATTTTCCCAGAAACCAGATTTTAAAATTCTTTGAATTATTCAGACAATACATGATTAGAATATTTTTTACGAAAATGCAAAATGTATTCACAACATAAAACATATATACATATTTCTTTTTTTTTTATCTCTGCTCCATTACTTCACAGCAAAATAATAAAAGATGGGAAATCAAACAGATATCACAATTTTAAAAACGTTATGGTGTGCAGCAATGATTGTTGTTTTGCAATAAAGCTTTCAAATATATACAAAAATACGGGGATTTTGGACGTGTTTTTATATAATATTTGAGTCACAAGTATTCAAGATTTAGAAGAGTTTGGGAGGAGTTTACAAAAAAACACAACTTTACAAATAAGACCTTTCAGTAGACTTGGAAAGATGTAACTGAAATCGAGACACTCACATTTTTTTCTCAAGTGTCATTATTTCTCTCTGATTTGCTAATCATCTCTCTTGCCGATCTTTAGCTCCATATTTCTCTTTATGCTGCTTTCCGGTTTTTTTTTCTTTTGCTCTGTTGCTTGTTCTCCCTTCCACCTTCCATACCTTGACTGTAGCCAATTTCACTTAAACCTTTCTAAGTCAGCTTACTTTATATTTTCTTATCTAATTTACTCTCTTTCCATATATCCCATCTCTCTCTCTCTCTCTCTCTCTCTCTCTCTCTCTCTCTCTGTATGCTTCCTGACACAATAAATCATGTTAAATGTGTTTCAATTCGGATTTCGTTTTAGCTTCCTGAAAATGCAACGTGTAACTTATGCATTTCTGCTTAAAAAACAAATTGATTTAATGATTTAATTGATTGATGCAAATGAGCAGATAGAGGTTTATCTGATTAA
>JACSZP010035936.1:0-14466 GCA_016161895.1 Pinna nobilis | reverse complement strand
AAAAATACGATGATTTTGGGATCTAATCTTTTCAGTTCCAAATGTAAAACTTCATGTGTAATACTCCAACACATGATGTATGAATAGAGAACGTCATTCCTCATTAAGTAGAAATAAAGCAGAACAATAACTTTTAAGTTTTTGAATTAATTATAGATTGGTTTCCTGCCTTTTGAACACAATAAAACTGGTTTCTTGTGCCACATTACTTGAAGAGGCAAAAGGACAAAAGTATGTGACACGGCAGATGCCGCGTGCGGAGCAGTAGTTGCTAACCCTTCCGGAGCACCTGAACTCACCCCTGGATTTCGGTGGGATTCGTGTTACTTTATTTTTCGGTTTTACACGTCTGTTTGTGCTGTCTCTTTTTATTTTGGCCATGCTTTCGTCTGCCTTTGAATTTTTGAATTATTGATTACCCCCTTGGTATTTTCTACTGTCTTCTTTAACATTAAACCTGGCTTAGATCTAAGTTTGAAAATTCAATAATATCTCATGTTTAAATTTCCTGAATTCTTGTGTTATATACCGCTGTTTGAAAAAATCCAAGTACTAAGAAAATATTAATTTATTATAGATCAAATTCTTTCTGAGTACATATATTTTCCATTCAATTTCCTTTCTTTTTTCATTCATTTAATGTTTGGATTTTTCAGTTGGTATTTTTGTTTTATTATTAATCGGCTCGCTTTGATAACCTAACCTGACGTATCTGATATATCAGTAAAGCGATAAGATTAACGATCGACGCCTCTCCTGATAACTTGTGTCATCCTGTTGATTCTCCGTGTTATGCCGTCACTCTTACTCTTTGTAATAGTTTGATAAGCTTATTGAAGTATTTAGTCCCTCAACAACAAGGGGTTAATTGTTTGATGCCATTTTACGGCGAGTTAATAATGATTATCATTGAAATCGACATGCACGCGCGCGGCATTTGCTTAACCAATCAGTCGCTATTCATCCATTATCGATTGCGTCATAGATTTACTCTCAGGTTAGCAACGAGAAAACTATCTAGGGCCATCCATTGTGGTTTCAACCCCTTCAGAACTAATTTGGATATCTTTATATTTCTAAATACATCAGCGACTTGACATTGCATGAAAATTAACTTCGTTTTTACTGTGACGTCTGTCAAGATTTGTCGCTTATGAACAAACACGTCAAAATCATATTATGTGCTGAAGTTAGTTGTTCATGAACGTTAAAAATCACCCTAACAATCCGATAGAAATAAACATTTTATAGATATTTTCTGGGATGTATATTTCTTCCATCACAAATAAATCTAAAACTACAAATAGTAATATGTAAAGGCGGCAACATTGATTTGTTTTTTCAGTATATTCGTTTTGGTACTTATTACTGTTATAGAATCTGTTAAATTCACACGAAAACTATGATCATGGGAACTGTGGCGGCATTTTGCAGTCTATCTTAAATATGCGGTTCATGGGTACTTTCGCAATGTTAAGGTGTAAAAGAATGGTCCTTTAGATTTATAAATTTAGTTGAATAAAATCTAAATACTCAGAACATTAACAAAGAAAACTAAATTATCTGTTCGTTGTCCAGAAATGAAATGATGCTGAGTATTACCATGTTTATTTTAGTCACATACCATACATACGATAGCATGAAGGGATGAGGAAGTAGTACCAATATGGTGACTTTTTCCTGATGTAATCAGAGATAGAGAAATTTACTCGATTCTGCGCCGAACGAAGATTTTGATTATATATGTTCAAACCAAATTCTGTATTTGCTTTGCAATGGATATATTACGTAAGAATTAAAATTGCCAGTATTAAAGATACCCTACTCTAAATATGACAACGATACACTCGGTAAGCAAACAACCTACTTCGGTATCTCATTTCCCGGGCACTTAATTTCATTNNCAGAAATACACTTATAACTGTCATTGTTGTTTAACGTCCCACTAAAGAACAATGTCTGTTGAATTATGAGATTGGTCACTGTTCGCTGCCCTTACCTTTTCATACATATTTATTAATTCACAAATGAATATGAAACAAAATTTTTTTAATATTGCCATTGAACTATTTTGTGTTTTTTTTAATTTCACTACTTATTACCATGATACGAGTAGAACCCGTTAGATAAACATATTATGGGTAACCATTTCCAAAACCATACGAGATTAATTCTTTGCGTTGCATGTGTTTTATATTCATCTTTTTCTGATACCAACCCTTTCTCTTGTACGACCATCACCGGATGAGACTTATTCCCGGATTCGAATATTTGTGACACCACGCGTGCCACGAGCGGAACAGGAGTTGCTTACCCTTCCGGAGCACGTGAACTAACAATCGGTTTTTGATGGGGTTCGTGTTACTTTATTTTCAGTTTTGCACGTCTTGTTGTGTCGATTGCTGTTTGTGTTACTGTCTCTTTTTGTTTTGGCCAAATTACTTGCTATTATAACAGTAACTATCATTCTCAATCTTGACTTGTAGTCATGGTTATTCCGCTACATATATTTAATGATGTTTACTTCACAGTGTAAAAGGAATAATGTTGAAAGTGAAAGTGATGTAAACTACAAATGAAACAAGTAAATACGTAGGGAGTGGGAACAAGAAGAAGAGTCGATTTGCCAGTACACCAAACTGTCCTGGATACTCGGTGCCGTTAGATTTTGATAATTTAGTGAATTTGTAACTTCGTCTGTATCGGAAATTAATCAGAGTTGTGTAAATATCTTGTGGAATGAAATCTTCAATATTTGTCTTCAAATGATGCTTCTGATACGAAAATGCGGCGATGCAAGAATATTGCTTTCTGGGGTCATCGTAGGTCACGCCTGCATCTCATGTCTTATTACTTGTATTTCAACACGTCCGTCAGAGTAAACAGTTATTTCTTGTGTAATAGATCGCCTAATATTGAAGTTTTACACTTAGCTTTCGTGTTGTACAACAATCTATGCAATCTAGGGCAACCGGATAACTGGAGATGAATTTCTGTACTCTCTCACACTAAAAAATGTAGAAGTGCCAAGGGATGCTCGAAAATTCAAGTCCAAACATAGTCGACCGCAAAGTTGAGGTATAATAACGGTCAACGAGGAAAACGGTTGCAAGTCCCTAATGGGATGGAATCAGGTGTCCGGAAGGAGTCAGAGTCCCTGTTGGCATGCCGCTCCCGTCACAATGTTTAAACGTTAGAGAGCCGATATTTTTTAAGGTTGAGGCGGAAGTATTTTTAAGTAAACCGAGAATTTACAAATCGTTTCCAGTAACAATTTCTGCGTTACTTATACATATGTAATCCGTGATGATAACTGAAAGGAATTTCAAAAGGTAAAATAACAATTAGAGGTAGTGTATTATTTAACCTGTCAGACATTTGGTGGCGTTCAGTTTTAGATGGCGAAGGAAAGTCCCCGGCAACAGACGCTTGACTCTTAGAAAGAATCAATTTTAAGGAAATTAACGACAGTAGATATGAATTGAAAATATATCATCAAGTGAATTTCACACTTATTGTCAAATTGAATATTGTGCAACCACAATAAAATGTATATAGATTCGATTAAAAACTCGTGCAGTATTTCAGATTACTCCTATATTGCTTCTAATTTTCATTTATTTATTTAAGTTTTCATTTATCTATTACAGGAGCGGCGGGTGCCACATATGCTAAATACCCCTTAATCGTAAGTTCATCGTAAACTTGATACATAACTTTTATGTATTCAATTGTTGCTGAACCGAGCAATGTTTCACTGGTCCATAAGATAGGAATTATCTATAAGGATATAGATTTTTAGACTGGAATTTTATGTTGATCTAAAACTATAAGAATATTTCACTTACACATGTCCTCACCGAATGCAGGTAAAGGGATACAAACTTTGCGGAAAAATTACTACTACCCTTTAGGAATGAATTATCTTTAGTTTGAAGTAACATACTGTGACATCGGACATAGACTTAGGTTTCTACTCTCTCATTTAAGAAATTCAAACACCTTCCGATCTCAAGGTGAATGCGCTTCCACGGAACTTTCCTCTCTCTCTCTCTCTCTCTCTCTCTCTCTCTCTCTCTCGTATTTTAGTTCCCTATTTTAATTTCAGTACACTGGTCCTCTGCGTTTACATATTATTGTACCATGTATAATTGATATATCTAAACCTAATTCGCAGATAAATTTGTCACAAGGTTCTCTAAGGACGAAATGCGCTATGTCCATGGAGATTATGACATATGTTGAAATCTCTCTAAAGAAGCCGCTAGCAATCGAATTCAGTTACGGTACATTAATTATTGGCTCTCGTGGTGTAGCGTAAAGACTTACTATTTAGGTGGTCATTTAACTGCCTAATTAAGAGGTCAGCGATGCCTTCAAGGTGTTCCGCAGTGACGTAATTATAATTGAAATTAAATCGATAATTTGCGTAACGTGCAGAGGGCTATAATCGATTTAAATTGAAGTGAAACATCTGCGATAACTCGATATATATGATAAATGATATACTAGCCGATAGATGATAGGAGTAAGATAATAATAGCGACTTCTTTGACTCAAACAATTTCTAAATTTTAAATAGAATCTACGTATTTAAACATAATTTTATTGACAAGAACATTATATACGCATGTTACAGATTATGGGGAAAATTAAATCGTGTTGATAATTGGCATCAACACTATTTTGAAGAATGGAATTGACTATTATCATTTCAGTAATGATTAATTCTAAAACTTATTATTATTTTGATAATGAAAATAAAACTACTTCTAATAATAATAATGATGATGATGATGAAAATGTTATAATAATAATAATAATAATAAGAATAATAATAATAGTGATAACAATGATGATAATAATAATAAAAATATGATATAATAATAATGATGATTATTATAATAATAATAAAAGGTTTAAATTAAAGAATAGCTAGTAACCAGACATGCATACAATAGTTTACCTAGAAAATACTCCTCTACTTTTCATTCACACAAACATTTATGAAATTTTAACAAAATACCAGAAAATAAAAGACAGACTGAGTCTTGAATAAGGGAAAACATCTACATTACTCATTTTGAAGAAAGAAAGATTTGTATGTAAATAGATAGGTAAGTATCCCGTAATAATGATCATTCATTACGTTCGACCGGAGAAGCCTAGACTCGAGATTGATCTATTGAGACAATCTTGTAAATGAACACGGCTAGTCGAAACGTAAGTCAGAAAAAGAAAATTTAACTCTTCTGTTTGCTTATTTAGCGAAGACTTTTAAGATTTACTGTAAATGAGAATCTATTTATGTTTCAGACAAGCTGTAATTCTACTGTCACTACGACCTCTAAGATTTCTGAACAAAAATAAAAGGCCATGCTAGATGCGCTTTATATACGCATGTCTGTCAAATTCTTCCGAATTCCGATACACTTCATTTTCATAGAATGATCTGTTGCACACTCTTTACGCCTATTAGATTCATATATATTAACTTTACACAGACGAATTATTTTGAAGATTAAAGGAATAATTTTACAAAAGATATTAGTTTGTAATGATTGATGCAGCAAGTTCGTTATGACAGTTACAAACTGATCCTTTCAAACTTGGATCACGAGCCCGACCACCCTAGCTTTCATTTCTCTCCCATCTGTTCTGTAAAGACATGGCGTCGGACTTAAACGTTTTATTTCAATCAGGATTTTCATTTTCAACTCCCCTTTTCCACTATTAATTTCTAAACATACCTCATCATACTTTAATTTTGGGAGATAAATCTATCAAAATGAAAATCCATTATAACTCATTTCTTTAAGACAGAGTCCTACTTTTCCTATGAAAAGCCGTTAGATACCCTTGGTGTGTTCACCAAACAAATATTACGCTACAGCAAATGCTGGATGTCGCTACAATACCAAATAGATATCAAATACGACGGACATTTTAACAAAGACAAGGGAACCAGCAATCATCATGTTGCATATAAAACTCTTCATTTATTAGGATAAAAGCTTTTGCATCATCACACCTAGACGACCCAAACCATAAATGTTTGAAAATATTTTGAATATGTGAAATTCACTAAGTTGTGACTAAAATGGTATAAAAGCCTTATTATTCAATAAACAAATCGATCATATTTACTTGGTGATTAAATCTTGTGTTTCTTTTAAATTCTTGACATAGAATGTTAAAAATCAGCTTCTCAAATAATCTTGTTTTCCTTTAGATAACTTATTTAATCACTGTTTTATGCACCATTCACATTTTAAATATATATTCATTCTTTTGATGCTTAAGGTATACCTTAAATGTTCTTCAAGGGCAATGCAACAAAATTTTACGGAGAAGACTCGCCAAGTATAATCAAATCCTTTTCTAGAGCTAACTGTATGTTTTACCGAAAGATCCATAACAGTATTCAGTTGCCATTGTGTTTTGTTCCATGGGGGACGTTTGGATTTAAGTCTTTATTGAATTTGTCGACAATGGCGATCTCTGTAAACAATCAAAATATTCCGGCGTCATTCGTGCTGACAGCAGTATACGATTTTGATTATGGCCTCTCTATGGAGAGATGCGTATGTTGAGTCAGTTTATATTTTATGGGGAACAATGTTTCGATTATGAAGATGTCTAAAACAGCTTATCTACGGCCTTCCCATGCGTATAAACAGTCTAAGTAAACTTCTAACCAGGCTTTTGACATTCCTTATAATTCTGATAATAAAAATTCTGTCTATGAAAAATAACAGATAAATCATTTCTACCTAGCGTGTTTCACGGCCATTTTCATTATGTCCGCGGGTTCTAACTTCTTTCAAAGAAACCGCAAAAACAAATTATGCTTGGAACTGAATAAACCGTTCGGTAAATACACGAAGTCATTAAACAAATATGATTGACTTGTAATAAAAGTAAAGAAGCGAAAACTTATTATCACTGTTTGTAAGCGGACTTGGGCAATTACTGAAATGCATTTACGCCATCTTCAGAGAAATCCGAATTTACGTATCCGATAGTCAGTATTCGGATCTGTGCGTTATCATTTACGTATGATTGTATGCTTAACTAGTTTGCGTATGATTGTTAAGTGTTGTCAAAGAACGGAAATATTGCCGGAGCATTTACGATTGAAGCTTTTTCATTTGCTTTTTTTTTAATAAAACGGATTCTGAACTAGATCTTTTTTTGACTTACTAAATATATTTGATTTTCATTACATCGTCTATCATTTTTTTTAATGTGCCTGACCATCAAAAAACTTTATAGATAACAATTAAAAGAAAATAAGAATAAAACCGAATAGCTTGACTGGCACACGGTCTCATAAGGTTATTTTAAATGGAAACCACAAATAAAACTTGAAGAGAAACAGTGTTACTGTTGTTCGGCTATTTCGGGCCCAGGCCTATATCTATACTTGATATGCACATGACAAAAATTCTTAAAGCAATTAAAAGTTGACTTTACAGGAATTTTTTTTTTCGTTTTGATATTTGTGACAGTGATCAAAGCATAGAAAAGTTGCGGCGACTGCTCGTGTATTTTTTATTATTCATTTCGGTTTCTTCTAAATCCATTGTAAGGAATTTAATGGAGCCGCCGTTACTTAGTGGTAAGCGTGTTCGACTTAGAATCGAGAGGTTCGGGGTTCAGGCCAATGCCAAGCTGCGGTTGGCCGTCTCTGTCTTTCAGATGAGATATTAAAAACCAAGGTCCCGTATCACAGTAGGTGTTGGCACGTTAAAGAACCCTCCCTGCTCTACGGTCATTAGTGCCGAACAAAGGTAAAATTTGTCGCCCACCACCGGCATACGGTGACGTCTCCATCTAAGTTAAATATTCTTGAGTGGGACGTTAAAGAACAAAACAACCAACCAACAATGGCGTTGAAAGAATTTGGCGGAAATATTTTTTAAAAAAAGGTTTATCTTTAACAAAATAAAATAAATGCAAGAGAGCAAGGATATACGGTTCCTAAAATACAGTCAAGATTTGAACTCGGTTTAATTTTTTCACAAAGAAGAATTAAAAAGAATTACTATCTTTTAGAATAGGTTTATATTTTGTAGCCACACGGTTCTAATAAAATGTTTCAGTAAAAAAAGATAACAGGTTTCATAAGATGATAATAACATTCCATGTTGCATAACGAAAACGATTTCTTTTGAGTTTTTCTAAAAATTAGGAATTCTGTTTACTTTTCTGAATTTTTGAAACTCCTTTCACATTTCAAAACAAAATATTTCGGAAAGAACCATTTAAAAATAAAATGTCTACTTATACATTAAAATTTAAGAACGAAAGACAATTATTTCGACGTTCGTACAAACTATGATTTCCCTATGGTCTCCTGTAAAATGCACGAGAAATAAGAAAAGAAAAGGATTTTTGTGCATATGTTACATGTTTTTTTTTTCTAAAAAAATTAAAATCCTCCCAAAAAACTTAAGTTAAGTGCAAAAATGTAATGAATAAGAAGTTTAAGTGGCTGATAATGTACTTCACAAAAATATACTACAAATTGTATCCATATATTTTGAATGGCTGTTGATAAAAATCTTTTCTTGCAAAACGAAATAAATTCCTAAGTTTTTATGAAAATTTAAGTTTCAATCATAAGGCTTACCTTTTCTCTTTCTGTCGGCTTTAGCTTGCTTGGTTACTGTAGTAGGATAATGTTTGTTGCAACGGTGGACTGCTATCCTTAAGTTTTGCAGAATTATGATTGTTTCTTAATGATACATTGTGTTTAAATAAGATGATGTCACGTGACTTTTGAATGCAGTGGCTGGACGTTTGACAAGAAAACAAAGCCTCCTACGATCTTGACGCGGATCAATAAGGAACATAATTTCCATAGACATAAATAGCCACTGAGCCGTATTTCGTTGAAATGTCGAGAATTATGATATGACCAATTTATTTGTTTGGATATGAAATCAATTTCATAGGAAATTAGATAACATATCTTATACATGCCATGATTTTGTTTGTTCC
This sequence comes from Pinna nobilis, assembly GCA_016161895.1. Lineage (NCBI taxonomy): Eukaryota > Metazoa > Mollusca > Bivalvia > Pterioida > Pinnidae > Pinna > Pinna nobilis. The sequence continues at coordinate 5,460 of JACSZP010035936.1, read as the reverse complement.
TTCCCACTTCCAAAATCCTCTATCACTGTAACTTACATCAAACGAATGAAATAAAAATTATACTTACACTCGAATAAAGATCTTTTCAAATCGCAAAGGAAATTGATCTTAAAATATAAGGATGCTGGTACGAGTGATTTGAGCCAAAAGTAAATGTACTTGGTAACATGTAATATGTCCATAATTTATAGATAAGTTAAACCATGTCCCCCTTGAGTATACTTCAGTTAATTGAGATTGAATGCCCCGTTAGTGCTATTTAGTGATTATAGTATAGTTCAAGTTCATCGTGTACGTTTACGATTGATCTTTAGTAAGACATGTCATCTGATTTCATTAGTCCAATTACACCAAATGCGGAAAACTCTCTTAATTAACTTCTCATAAAACCTTTTAATGTGCGTATGATTTTTCTCTCTTAATTTATGTTGTCTAAACGATAAGTCTTTTTGCGTTAAATCTGTTTGAGATTAGAACATATGAAAGTACCGTTTCTTGTGATTTTCTTATATATTTTTATTTAAAATGGAAGCTTTTTATGCGGTCGTACTTTCAGATTTTGGTGCAACTTTTCTAACGTTATGTAGATTTTAAAATATCATTTAGAAACAGTTATAAGGTCACTCTGTAGCTGATTAGTTTTGAGTGGCAGTAAAAATTTACTTGATTTACATGTATTTGTATATGTTTATTTTTCTATCAACGATTATTTTCTCTTTGTTATATTTTTTGCGACATTCACGAATACTTTGATCACCTTTCACATAAAGTTGCTGAGAAATTAAATTTTTATTTTAATGTTCCAAGACAAGCATTGATACTATATGACAAACCTTTTCTCTGCGTCAAAGTTTCGTCGTCTTTATGTGTGTATCTTAAACCGTGTGGCGCAAATGACTATTATTCATAAAACGATCCCACTTAAACCGGGAATGAATTCAGGTGCCCCGGAAGCGCTGCACCCGTGGTATCACATATGCTTTGAATACGGGATTAAGTCAAGTTCGTTTTTTTTATAACATAAAATGTAATGTCTACATTATAAGCTTTTCCAATCACAGAACTACTGGTCTATTCTTATTACTTCCCTTGCCTAGATTATTTAAAAATGATTGAAGTATTTGCTACTAAACTTTAAAATTAATAGCATTGACAATTCTTTGTGGGAACTAGACAGCATAAAGTTTAGTAAAATTTCCATTTTGGAATACAGTGTAAATGAAGAGCATTAAATTTGGAAGTGAAAACCATAACGTTGTTAAATCAGTTTCCTTATGTGAAAACTACTTGAAATCGAGTACTTTTAGACCGGTATTATTTTCGCCCTAATAAACTTGCAAATAGTTTCGCCCCGTTTTCGATACGTCCATTCTCGTCATAATTCAATTCACCGAATTTACCGTTTTGAATTCGCCAACTGACGATGATGACGGAAGGAGCGAAAACAATACGGGGCGAAAATTTCACTGTATACAGTAATGACAACAGTAGAAAGAAAAATCTCACATCATGAATAAGCTAAACTTAATTTAAAAGTTTCATAGAAAAAAATAAATCCATGAGCAAAGACAGAAATGTATAATGACATCATCAATTCGATTTTTCCACTGTAGTACCAAATCATGTAAAGTCTGACCTAAAATCAGGATAACAAGAACTGACTTCATAACAATTTGACCGGTTACCTATTCGCTTGGTACAATAGCGATACCTGACGCTCTTTACTGACAACGTATTCTAATTTAATAATTTAAGTCCAAACATATCATGTTCCCAACATTTTTTTGTCTTAATTATTTATTAATTCTGGGGCCTCCGTGGCCGAGTGGTTAGCGTGTTCGACTTCGAATCGAAGGGTCCAGTTTTCGAATCCCACAGCCCCACTCCACGGTTGGCCGTCCCTGTCTAACGGATGAGAAAGTACAAACCGAGGTCCCGTCTCACAGTAGGTGTTGTCACGTTATAGAACCCTGCTCTACGGCCATAAGTGGCAAGCATAGGCAAAATTTGTCAACGGCACACGGTGACGTCTCCATATGAGTGAAATATTCTTGAATGGGACGTTTAACAATAATACAACAACATCAGGTAGCGGATAATACTTTTTGTCTAAATTTATTTACATGTATTAAATATTACTCGTTTTAGGACTATCTGTATTCGTCATCTTGATTGGACTGCTATCTATTTGCTTAAAAGATATCTTTAACGCACAATACACAAAGCAAAAAAAAAAATTGTTTTTGGTGTGAATTATTTTTCAACAGTAATTAAGGGATATATAAGGCAATCATTCTAACATCATAATAGAAAATTTCTTTTATTTACATGATTTTCAAAGATATAATAAATTTACAAATAAATAGAATATCATCATCATGACAACAGGTAAGGCCTACCCAATCTAATGATAAAACAAAATGCCCTAAGTATTACCGAGCAGCAATTCAAACAAATCATATTCTAAATGTGGAATGGGGTTGTCTAGACTTTACTTTGATAAACAAAATGTTTGTATATACCATTCAAAATAAGTATAAAGAAGTGTAATGAATTGGTAACAACAGTCGTAGTTACGTAAATGTTACATAACAGCTTTAGATCACAACTTCATAGATCTTAAAGATATATTTCTAGGAAACACATTCTAATCTTCAATTGTGTTAAGAGATATAGACAAAAAAGAAATTGATACGAAGTGAAATGGAAATTAGAAAATTAAGGAGCAACTTCTTTGTTTCTCTCAAAGCAATGAACCTCATTGCAGTGCACAAAGGCACAAACACACGAAGAAATATATATTCTGAGAGAGAGAGAGAGAGAGAGAGAGAGAGAGAGAAATGTATAAATAAATTTAGTGAACAGAAAAACAATAAACATTATTACAAATATAAAAAGGGATCTCTGAAGATACGAAAGGGTCTTCACATTTCAAAAAAGGAACACCTTAGCCAGAACAAATAGAGTCAGCAACACAAACAGCAAACCTCACAACAAGACATATAAAACCAAAAATAGAATATCAAGAACCCCATTAAATACCGGGGGTGAGTTCCGGTGCCCAGGAAAGGTAAGCAATTCCTGTTCCGCCCGTGGCACTCGTCGTGTCACAAATATTCGAATTCGGGAATAAGTCTCATCCTGTGATGGTCGTACACGAGAAAGGGTTGGTATCAGAAAAAGATGAATATAAAACACATGCCGCACAAAGAATTAATCTGGTAAGGTTTGGAAATGGTTACATCAAGGCTTAAGTGAAATTAAATGGATATATATCTTATATTCTTAAAGAAAGTGTGAAAGAAGTGTTGTTTAAATCTATGTAGACTAACACGTCATTACAATCGATATACATGTACATAATGAAGTCATTTTATTCGTTACGTTTTATATTTGACAGTAGATACATGAAGTGAGTTATACGAAGTATTATTATTTAATACCTAATCTAAAAAGTAAAGTAATATCTGAAACATAATTATACATTTCTTCTATTATTGGATGTACATGAACCTCATGCGTAACAAATTAGGATAGATGAAAGGAGACAAGATTATAAGTGTGAAACTATTATGTAAACACTTTCAGGTCAAGTATTGTTAGATAAAGTCTATAAATTTTATCAATGGCAGATGTGGCTATCTGATTCACATTGTTTTAGAATCAATACTTAACTCGTTAATATAATGTCCGATTCATGTTTCCTGGCTGACCAATATTTGAGGTCATCCATAAATTATCACTCCTCGACAGCTCCCGAATGAGAAAGCGTTCAACTGAGTAGAAACTTTGATCTATGACAACATTTACGCTGCAATGCCAAAGTATTCCTTTTTTCAAACTGTATATCTTGTAATCTACTGGCCCATGTTCCTGTATGGTGTTACTTTTGCTGCCATACCATTCATCTTACACTAAGTCAGTATTTTCTTGTAGTAACGCTAAGGCTAAAGACATTTTGATTTCGACTTAAATTAATTATAATATTCCATTCAATTAGAAATATGTATGTATGTATGTATGTATGTTGGTATGTATGAATAAAGGGAAGTAGGAAGGAAGGAATATGTGTGCGTATTTGAGTGTGTTTGCGTGTGTAATATTCCATAAAGAAGCAATCGGTTTTTGACATAATGTTTATACTAGTTGAGAGAGAGAGAGAGAGAGAGAGAGAGAGAGAGAGAGAGAGAGATTTCACCAAAACCTCTTGCTAAAAAGACTTTCTAATTTAATATCAAAATTTATTTTGGCAAGTGGTATATATATTTTTTTGTCTGAAGTTTTGAAAAATTTTATTAAACTTCAGAAAACTGTATACATATAAACTGCAGGGAATACTATAATGATTATATTTTGAAAGCTTTTTAGTAATTGGCAATATTTATAATATCGTATTGTTGTTTAACGTCCCACTCAAGAATATCTCACTCACACGGTACAATCACCGTGTTCCGGTGAAGGGCGACAAATTTTGGCTGCATTCGGCACTTATGACCGTATAGCAGGGAGATTCAATGTACCGACGTCTACTGTGACACGGGAAATCGGTATTTACTGTCTCCTCCGAAAGACAGGGAAAGCCAACCGCAACGTGGCTCGGGGTCGGAACTCGGACCTCACAATCAGAACACAAATAAGCAAATCACTAGGCCAAGGAGGTCCCTGTAATAGGTAACAGAAGCTATGAATTTATTTCTTGTACACTGTGATAGGTGAATGACTTTGAGCATGAACAGAAGAGAATACGTTTCTTGTTTGATTAATTTCACAAAGATATGCTACATAGTTTGTATGTGTTTTTTCTATAAAACACGTAATTGAGAGCTGAATTCGATCAATGATATATTTGATTTGCGTAAATTAATATTTCAATAATTGATATTCGTAAATATATTATTAGTTACATGGTGTGCAGTTGACCGAATATGATATATACGTGGTTAGTAAATTCCATATGGGGCTCGAGCGAATATATATTACTGACTACGGTTATCTTACATCATATTAGATGATTTAAACAAATTTCAAACGACAATGCCCTGTATCGCTCACCCCCTTGGAGATTGTCAAGCGGTTAGATCAGTCGGACTTCATCATATCATTATGATTATGCCTACCTTTAAAGCAAGTGGCCTGCTTTTTGTTCCCCGCAAGTACTTGAGAAACTCGGTATCAGACTTATGGATTGCTTTCAGTGTATATTTGGCCTTCTATTTAATCCTTTTATTAGAAAATTTCGTGTCCGATGTGCCAACGAACCGGTGTCTCCTTTCGTTCGACGCCATCTTGTCAACAACGGGATATAACTCTCGTAACAACCCCCATATAAAACCCAGCAACCCCAACGTTGGAACGTGGACGTCCAACGTTAGAAAACCACGAAGCTGTATTGAATATCCACTGTTTTCACGTGATCATAGATAACCAATTGCATTTCAAGATTTCAATTGTCAGTAATAT
>JACSZP010035933.1:0-19040 GCA_016161895.1 Pinna nobilis | reverse complement strand
TTATCAATACAATACATAACTTGTGTAATTTTCTGCAGTGGGGCATGAAGAATCGCCACAAATTGTAAAAATGAACATGATACAATGACTTCCTCATAAAGAAAAGGAACAAGTTATGTTAGACCTCACAAAATTATGTTCCATACAAAATAAGCACTACATAAAAACTAGCATAACTACAATCATAACTTACTGAACAAAATAAAACAGAATAAAAATGACAAACATACTACTAATAAGTGAACAGATTAAACATGAAAAATTGGTAACATCCCAAAAGTAACAAGTAGTCAAAAGGACAAAGTTAAGACCTTGCTCACAACTCAAAATGAATTCTCAAGTTTACCATGAAACAAACCTGCTCGGTATCATAGCAAAGCAAATTTTTATGTACATGTTCATAACATCAAGAACTAAACCTGATCAGCCCAAGCAGATCAGATCTAACATTATACATGCCCACCTTGTAATATAACTCCCTCAATGAAACTAAGGGGAGTGGGAGGCTAATAATGAAATACAAGATCAAAATGTATATCCTGATGTAGAGATAACAGCAACTGATCAGCCCAAACAGATCAGCTATGAAACAAAGGAACTGCGAATATATCTCCTAAATGCATTCGATTTCCATCTTCCCATAGCACGAATTTGTGCATCTGAGTAACCCTTTTGGGCGTAGTAAGTAGCACAGCCTATGCGGAAGGTGTGACCCTTGTACAAAGTAGTGTCAAGATTACAGAATTTGAGAGCGTCTTTAAGTTTATTGTCAAAATAGTTGCAAAGGACGGCATTGCCATCAACTCTTACAAATAGCGGCCCAGTCTTTAGTCCACGTAGCGACAAATAGTGAAGCAGAGCTGTAACTGCCGAAATCTTGGTGGGGCCATGGGAAAAAAGAACCACATGACGCTGTTTGGTGATATTGTGTTTAAAATTATGAAAAATCACCTGGACTCCACAGGGCCGACTAGCCTGATATTGAATGGATATATCATCTACCGTCACTAGATTCTGGACATTATTGTTCGTCAATGCTATTTCACCCACCCGTGTTAAACCATTAAAAGCAAACAGATACATAGCTCGCATTAAAGAACGATCATATGGACAATCACTTACAAGTTGCGCCGCGTCTATAACTCTATCAAGAACAGCCACCTTTATTGGCAAACGAGTGTCCACCGATGGTGTTAATCGGTATGCACCACACATTAATTTTTTAACTAAAAATGATGAGGTGGGATCATGTTGGTGCTTTAGCTTGTGGATATAAGATACTGCCGACAAGTAAGTAGATATAGTCTTTGGAGAGACTTTATGATGAAATAAATGGGCAATGAATAGAGCAATATGAGTATGACAGACCTGGGGACCGAAAGGGTCAAAACCAAAAGACATTGCAAAGGATTGGAAAGTTAACAAAGCTTTATTGTAAGTACCACGACTTGCATCAGCTAAACTTGATGTTAACAAATCTGCAATGACTGGAAGAAGTTGGTTGGTAACCATTCTTTTGGTATCTGTGTTGGAAGGTCCCGTGCCCATGGAGCTATCTTTCTGAATCGTGTAACCTGTAGACGAGATAACATGTCAGCATAAACATTCCGTCTACCTGGTATGTGTTTGGCCTTGAAACACATATTAAGTTCCAAACATTTGAGGACAAAACACCGCACTAATTTCATAATTGTGGTGTCTCTACAGGATTGATGGTTTATCACATGTACTAATGCTTCATTATCTGTCATAAATAGGACTGACTGATTAGACCATGCATGTCCCCAGAGAAACAAAGACAATACAATGGGGTAGAACTCTAACACTGCAATGTTATACTTAGCAAAGTCTGATGGAAAACGGCCATAAAACCATTTATCCTTATAAATTCCCCCATAACCTAGAGTACTAGCTGCATCCGTGTATAAACATAGATATAGCATTATTCTTTTTATTTTCAAGTGGAAGCTTTTGAATACAATTTGTCTAATAAGAATGAATATAAAAAAAGATCATTTTACAGAGGACCATAATTTGTCCCCATTAAAATTCGAATAGATTGTTTGAAGACTCGGTCACCAAAGGCTTCGAAAATATTGTCACTGAGGAACTCTTGCACCTTTTTAACCTGTTCAATCTCAGAATATTTGTGCGTAGAATCAGAGTGATGTTTAACAAAGTAATTTTTGAATGACTGATCACCATATATAAATATTTCCTATTGCAACTTTTGTTGAAGTTGCAAGTGTCTATAATAATGCAAGTAATCTCTTTATAGTCTATTGTGAAGAATAGGCGTTTGCAAAATTAAATTTTCTCTACAGTTAAAGTTGGTAAAACTGGAAGAATTTTTATGCAACTTTTGTTTTCTTTTTCTTTTGTTTACTTTGAATACTTTAATAGTTAGCTTATTCATACATGTACATGAATATTACATTTGTAAATTGTAAGTATAAGAGAATTTCCTAGTATTTAAGCATTTTATAGCAGCAATATTGCGACTGACTGTCCATCCAGAGAACAGGGAGCTGAATTTATATAAGCGTTTCGCTTGTTTTCAAATCCCTATTGACTTTGTATGTACTACATGAAATGTCATTCTTCATTGAATAAATACGTTTAAACTAAGAATAGGCGTAAAAGTTGTTGAAAAGTCATACGTTTTTGATGATGCAGCTTAATTTTAGAAAAGTTTGAGACTTCAAATTACTATCGTCCGGTAACCAGTTTCGGTGATGAACCTAAATCGGCGACCCTGATTTATTTCATGTGTCACGCGCAAGCTGGAAATCAAACAACAACATTGTTACTCGTACAGCAAGAGTAATCATCGTCGAAGCTTTACAACGATATTTTTAAGAAAATGGGAGTGAGGAAGATGAGTTTTATTTGTTGATTGTTCCGCACTCCTATCCTTACACTCACCGAAACCGGTTACCAGACGCTAGAAGTCCTTTAGAATGTTTTTTTTTAAGAATCTATATCTTATTTACACCACTTCTGGCATATGATGTTGCACAATACGTTTAAGGGTTTCTTTCCTTCACAATTGTTAAAATGTTCGTAAGGACTAAGGAAAGGGGCTTTGTAGAATATTTACTGAATCCAGGAATTTTCATTTTGTTTGAAACGGTAGTGATTATATACCGGGGTATATTTCTTGTTTGAAACATTTATCTCTATTATATATTTATATTTTTCTTTTTTAAAAGTAAATTTTATCTTGTAGTGTGTATCACTTAGCCGGACAAGTAGGCGCGACAATTGAAAGTCGTTTCAATGAGTTGGAAGGAAAAAGTTTCAACAAAAAGGAGTCATTCCTTAAAGAGAAGATTACTAAAGTGGATATTCTTTGCTTACAGATTGCAGGACTCTGTTGTCACCTTGGTAAAAAGCATTTATATATACATGTATATACGATGTATGTGTACAGTTTTCATTTAATGTTGTGGACCCTATAATGCAGTATGGATGAACAAAACGTTAAATAGAACCTGTATTATTCTTTCTTTGACGAAGAAGTAACTTTGTATTAATAAAAGAAATTCTGAGATGTATTTCATACTGTATTGAATACGAGTTAATTTCATACGGTTTGTCGTCCGGCTTTCGTTAGGTCGTATGTCTTATTTTCAAACTTCTCTTGAGACATTGAAGATTTTCGAAATGTTGAATTGATACTGAGGTGTTGTGAAATGATTCCATGAATGACAACTTTCCATTTAGCTATTGATATACACTGTATTCACTTTAACTGTGTACATGTAAATAACGGTTTCAAATTTATTCTTTAAATATGCAGTTTACAACGTAAGCAATCTTATTGAAAATCTAGATTCAAAATATTCACGTTCTACAGCTATGTTTACCATTTCTAAATTCACCTAGGAATTTCCTCTAAGCCTATTTTATCAAAATAACATCACATTTTGAAACACCAGTTTCAGTGATCATTCTCAAAGTTCAGCAATCAAACAAAAGGACGCAATACTACAAATAATACGTTTAAAATCATGTAATATCATTACATTACCAATGGCAATTAGTTAAATATTTAACTCCAATTTTTAAGTATAGAAGCGATATCAGCTTTGACAATTGAAAATGATAATACCTGTTAATTAGAGTGTACTTAATTGTAGTAATATTTTTAGGACAAGCTCCTTGCCATGGCGCCTTCGAAGAAGTCTTTGACCTTAAGGTATTGTTTTACTTTATATATTGTGTCAATTTCATTTCAAATAAAAAAAATTATATAAGTTTTTCAAGATTTTGGACCAGAAAATGAAGTTTTTCACCCATTCATCAAAGGTACTTTAGTTAATTGAGTATTTAAGGATATTTTAGACAGAGCAGTAATACTTAATGGCATTTTTGATTTTTTTTAAAAAATACATCGTAATATTTTTGCAGATAATCTGTACTTTATATCTTAACTGACTCTATCGTGATAAACATTTCTTGATTTTAAGAAAAAGTAAAAAGAAAATATGATGTCGATAACGTGAATCGTTTTGAGTGTTTCCCAAAAGAATGATTTTGGTAGTTTTCAACGGTAACATCGTTCTCCTGTTTATCATATGGCATCTCAATCTCCCACTTTTATTACGGAATAATTATATTGAAAAGTGTTTATGTTTCAACTTTTATTAATTGAGCTCACTGTGACAAGATCGCCTTCAGCAGAGAATAATTGGTTGGTTGTATAGTTGTTGAACGTCCCACTCAAGAATCTTTCACTTATCTGATGACGTCAACACGTGCCAGTGAAGGTCTTCAAATTTGGCATATGTTCGGCACTTGTAGCCGTAGAGCAGGGACGGTTCTTTAATGTGCTAACACCTATTGTGAAACGGCACGTTTTTTACCGACTAATCGAAAGAAAGGGACAGCCAACGCTTAGAGTTCGCAGTAACAGCAACCGATCTAGGGCCCTGACGACGTTTACAATAATCGTGCGTATTTACCCTGTTACATGTCGCATTTTATCCTGCTTATACGCGTGTGAGAAACATAATTTAAAACAATTATCAAGCATTACCGCCGAGGTCATATTTAGATTACATCCTTTCATGACCTCTTGAAACTTCATAACTTTTAAAACACAGCATAAAAAATTCTGACATTGACTGAGTACAACAAAATCTCAGCTCGTTATTTTACAGTATGTACGGCACCCCGTCAGATAGGAATGTAAAAACAACGGGAAAATCACACCAGGGAAGTTTTATAGAAAGCCAACCGTTATATTTCCCTTTACTTCGTTCGTCCAAATAGGCTATCAAACAACTAAATGATGAAAAGAAAACAAAAAGGGAAATATAATGTTGAATACCGATCACTAGCAATTCAGAAAGATTTTCAGAAGAAGAATTTCAGAAAGAAAGAAAATTCAGAAGATAAACAAAACAAAACAAAAACATCGACAACAAATGAGTTGAAAATAAAATATCTAAAAACATCAAATATTAAGATTACAGACAATGATAGCTGATTCGACAAAGAGTTTCCTGTAAAAATATCAGATCTCCAACGCGCATGTATTTTGAATAAGCGTTTAATGACATTATTTGTCATAGCAGAGGCGGCGTCGTCACTTTGCAGACTATGAAAACAATATAATTTGCTATCTAACAAGCTATCTGGACAAGGAAATCTCAACCCGATTTGTAAAAATCTGCTTTGTCCAATCCTAGGGTTCTTTCGAGGATTGGACAAAACAGATCCTTACCACTAGGGTTTAGATTTCCTTTTCCACTAAACACATCCATGTTTGATTCTTTTTCTCCAACATTTCCATGACTAAAGTGTATGTACACACGGTACTTGGTATGACGTTCAGCCAGTCAGGTCCTATATGTGACGTCATAGCGTGTGCGAGCTGTCGTTTCCTAGGGAAAGTCAGAGTTGTATATTCAAGAGTGAACGTTGTCTTTCACGGCCAAGTGTAAGAGAATAACCCATCCATAAAACTTCTTTTATGTGCGAGCAATAAGAACTCAAAAATGTAAAAATGTAAAATTTGCTTGATACCAGACCTCGCTCGTTTTCAGAGTTCTTTTCTGACACATGTTGTCTTAACTTTTCGGTTTTAATTCTATTTGATATTTTCTGATTTTGAATTTTTTCCCGCGTGATGAATTTCGAAGTATATAGATAGATTTTAAAACCAAATATACAAAAGATGCATAATTTTTCCTGACCCTGGCCCCATCTTGTTCTGGTGTCACAATAATTCATCGCATGCATACCGTTCTCGCACTCCCCAGTGCAGGTTTAAAAGATATACTTTTTCCGACAAAGGACGCCAATTTTTCATGCCTTGACTTGACCCACTACTTACAAAATATTAGTCAAAACTGAATGTACGATTTCACGTCTTCAGCATAAAGCAGATTTCCTTAAGTCTGTCATATTTTTCATTTAAACAGCGACACAAAATGTCAGCAGAAATATTCTGCAATATATACAGCAGTCTCAAAGAGGATTTCAAAAGCTGTGGTATAAAAGATGATCAAAAGAAACTCATCGAAGACATGATCAAGGTATGACCATTCAGAAGTGAGACACGAAATAAATTTAAGCGCAGTACTTTAACCATTCTGTCACAGAAATGTTCTACAATTTCCTTTTGGCAGCCATATTTTATCTTTCAATTCAGTCTAGTCTATGACAACATTTTCGATTTAACTTATAGCGAATATGTAATTTTTAATGTGATTCATCTATATCTCCCATGCGACATTTTCTGTATCTTTATTTTAATGCCAGTCCGTTGGTGGGCAATTATTGGTGAGACCAAGCAAAAGAAAAAGTTAAATTGTTAGTTTATCAATATATATTTATATTGATCCTAAAAATGCACAAAATTGACAGGTATAAAAAAAATGTAAATTATAGAACAGCATTTAAATCATGTAGGCTAATTCAGTATTTCATATTCATACGCGAAGGGGAAAGAAAAGACACCAGACCTGACCCCAGACGAGAAGAGGAAATTTTATCTTTACCAGGTAGTATATGGATGATTGTACATATTTTCTCATAATCTCTTTAGTTCCCAGTTTTGTAATATTCTAAGAAAATTTGAGTCTAATATCAAACCAAGTCACCACTTTTTCTTTTTTGAACAGACATGATAATTCACCAAATCACCAAAATGTTTGAATGTAAAAGTTGCTTCATACCTGATCTCGCTTGTATTCAGAGTTCTTCTGATACATGTTTTCTGAATTGTTTAGTTTTCGTTGTGTTTGATTTTTTTTATTTTGCATAGCCATCCGCGTGATGAATATTGAAGAATATACATAGTTTTGTCAACCAAACATACGAAGGACGAATAAATTTTGCTGACCCTCGTCCCGTCTTTCTCTGGTGTCACCGCATGTATACCGTTCTCATGCCCCTTTTATATCTATTATATCCTTTAGTTTAGACTTCCCCTTTCTTCTACCATGGCCTAGTGGTTAGCGTGTTCGTCTTCGGATCGAGCGGCGTCGAGCTCGAGCCCGAGCTACAATACGGTAGACTGTCCCTGTATTTCGGATGAGGCAGTACAACCAGAGGTCCCATGTCACAGTAGGTGTCGAGAAGTTAAAGAACCTTCCCTGCTCTACAGCAATTCGTGACGAGCATAGCCAAAATTTGTCACCTTTCACCGTTATATAATGACGTCTCCATAATGAAGTATTGTTGAGTGGGACTTTTAACCAAAAAATCTTCACTCTTTTTCGGGAGTTGGGGTGCTTTTTCATCTTATTTCATTATTTTTTTGTCAACGAAAGACACGGATAATACGACATAAAACATGTATAATTAATAGAAGTATTGTCAATTTAGGTTGAAATACTAATACGAAAGCCGATTAGGCATACTTTCGTAACAAAAGAAACCGTTATAACGCGAAACTTCCTATAAATATAAATGAATATGTAGGTGGAAGTCGACAATATTGTTGAGATTTAACATGAACTAGGCCTGTTTCAAGCTGAAATTCTTAGATTCTTAGCTGTTGGGGATAAATTTATTATCAGCAGCATATATATTATGGAAGTCGACAATCTTGTTGTGTTTTAACATCAACTAGGCCTGTCTCAAGCTGAAATTCTTAGTTTCTTAGCTGTTGGGGATAAATTTATTATCAGCAGCATATATATTATGGAAGTCGACAATCTTGTTGTGTTTTACCATCAACTAGGCCTATCTCAAGCTGAAATTCTTCGTTTCTCAGCTGTTTGGGATGAAATTATTATCAGCTGATATAATTTGAAAAGAAAGTTAAAAACAACTTCATTGTATAGAAGGAGGATCGAACTCTTAAAATAAATCCCCACCCGGGAAATTGAGCCTAATCGGCTACAGTAATCTTTTCCCTGATCTCTGCATTACTAAAAAAGTTCCAAATGTGAGCTGTTGAGGATAAAATAAATTATCAGCAGATTTACTTTGACGTTCGCGTTATAACGTTTAAGTTTCGCGTTTTTACGCGAAAACATTTTTTTCCTTATGAAATTGAGCCTTATCGGCTTTCGTATACTAAAAATCTTGGTACACGGATTAAACGAAGAATAGTTGGTTTTTAGGAATTTAGTGTTACCTCAGTTCACCGGTTGGTTGGTGCTAAACGCGAGAATACTTAACTTATATGGAGATCTCGAAACGTACTGGGATCTACTGGAATTTGGTTTTAGTGTCTCATCCGAAAGAGCAATCCTAGCAATCAGAAGATGAACACGTTAACCACTGTACCACGGCGGCCCCGGGTCGCTTGTGTGACTGTATCTATGAAACAACTCAATATGTCATATTTCCGTCTTTGAAAACAATTACAGGTCGTAAACAACCGAGACAGTGGAGTGGACGTCGCTAAATGGGAGTCCCTGACACGTGATGCCCAAATGTGTGCTCTGAAGTCACATTTCAACTATGAACGAGTAATCAATATGTTGCAAGTCTGTGAAACAGATAAGGATGTCCTAGAACTATGCTTTAGAGACAGGGTAAAAATTGGTTTGTCTGTCATTGTTTAAAGTTAAATTCAACAAACTTTCACTCACAATTTGACGTCAATAAATGCCCTAATAATTTGAGAGTTTGCGTTATGTATTGGTGAATTTTAATTTTTGCTTATATATGAAGAATTTCAAATTGCCATGACTTTTATCTTTTATGTGTCAACTGAAATGTCAAGGTGCATAACGAAGCTTACACTAAAATGTTGAGCTCTTTGGAGTATTTGCTGCCTAGCTTAACTACTTTGTCTAGCTACAGCTAGGTCTGCGGTTGGATGGAGAATTGCTTATAATTAGTACTCAATATTTAAACACTATTGTGAGTACGCTTTTTTAGTATTCTTTGGTGCCTTTTAGAAACCTGGACAAAATATCGGAAGAAACTGTTTTTAATTGCCATCAGATAACATTTGCTTTGTTTTATGCCCTCGTTATCGGCACATAATTTCTGTCCGTGTTTTTGTTAAATCAAACCATACCAGAAATCCGGGCAAATAGGGCTAACTCTAGTCTACTTCCTGTAAAATTTCGTTCGTCGGACCGTCTGTCCCGCAGTAGATTCTTTGACATTTTCATTATAATTGTTTATTTTAAACTGATATTTTGTACGTTAATGTACATCTATGAGTTATAGATTCCTTGACTTCTTTCAGAGGACTTTTGGATCAGAGACTTACGCAGGTAGTAGACTTGAATTCCTGGGCGATCAAAATTTGATTGCTATTTACTTTTCTTGTCTTTATAACGAGTTTTCATATTTTTACCTATCCTTTATCTCTTTTGTTTATGCGTGAAGATAACATCTTTCTATACTGCATTTTTCAGGATGCTGATGTTGTTTACAGTATGTTCAGAACACATTACGAAGTTGACCACAAGATTTACAAGCACAAAGTGGTCTATGGAATCACCGAGATGTACGTACAGTAGAATTAATAGCTAAACAATAATGTTATACTCTGACACTGTCAAAGCCTAGGCCCGTTGCACGATTTTATATCCCGCGGCAAAACGTCAGGGAACATATCATTTTTCTCCTGTCCGTCCGTTGTTGTACATTTGTCTGGCCGAATATAGGTGCATAGTTCATCCCTTCCAAGTTCCAATAGTTTAGATGTTACAACTTCAGTGTTTTTTTTTTAATTTCAAATTTAAGGCTTCTGTTAAAATTACAGTAGCTTTTCTTATAAATGTTCAATCTAACTGCATATAGGGAGCTCGCCCGCAGTCACATACATCATTTGGGAATTAAATTATACAAATTTAATACCTTTTTTCAAAAAAAGTTTTATTACCTCCATTAGGTACAAAGGCATCTTTAGAGAGATAAAAGATTCAAAGAATTTCATTTGCAGGTAAGTATTTTGACTTTATCTACAATGTAGCCTACTAATGACTCGCTGTTATTACCAACTGAGCACAAATAACAATACAACAACAACAATACTATGCAGAGGCAAGCTAAAACATCCACCTAACATCTTTTCCAAGGGATGTTTGGTAAGAACCTATCGATGACTATTTTGTACTTTAAGCAGATTTAATAAAGCATTATTTCATTATTATCAAACTCAAATGCATAAAAAGTAAAGTTGTCATTAATATTTTACTTAAACAAAGATAATTAGTCCTGCGTCTGCGGTGCAGCAACCCTTTTAACCTTGGCCATCTCTCTATCGATGTAAATCGTGACACCTGGTATTCTAAGTCAGCAGTCTTTGTGAAAGGCTATTAGTCATTTGTACTAAAACGTTTTACCTTTTGACATTATTGACCTTTATATAATATTTTTTTTAACTTTTCGACCTATATTTATGTCGTCAGAGGTCAAACGTGTCAAATGTCTGAAAATTCAGTTGTTATTGTTGTTGTATTGTTGTTTAACGTCCCATTCAAGAATATTTCACTCATATGGAGACGTCACCTCGTGCAGTTGAAGGGTAACAACTTTTGCCTATGCTCGGCACTAGCCATAGAACAGGGAGGGTTCTTTAACGTGCCAACATCTAATGTGACATGGGACCGCGTGGATTTTACTGTCTCATCCGAAAGACAGGGACGGCAAACTGCGGAGTGGCGCTGCGCGGATTCGAATCTCGGACCCTTCGAATCGCAGTCGCACACGCTAACCACTCGGTCGCGTAAATTTTACACTTTTAATGAACAAGAACGTAGCCATGGTAACACTGACACTTTAATAGGTACTTCCTCATACTACCCACCTAAGATAGTGATCCGTAGTAGATAGCTAATCTCATATCCGGAAGATCATCAAGGATTTTAACACGTAGCTTACTATTTATCCTCTCATGTTACAGATATCCCTTTACTCCCCGTCAAACATACTATATAGGTCTTTACTATCACTGGATCGAATGTTTGCATATTTCTTTTAGAGCCTTATCTGCGGGTGTTAAATTTCGCACAAAACTTCTGTTAACATTGGAAATGATAAAAGATATGTTTTATTTTTGTGCGAATGTAAAACTTGATATTAACAGGAAGAGCTAAAACATTTAAATCTAAAAGATGGTTCGTGTCATGACCGATAGGTATTGATGGAAAGTATGTGTGTCATGTGCGTTTACATGAAAAACGTCGAATATTAAGTTTCTCATACTTCTTAGAGGATAATATTCACAGATATTTATTTTCACGGATTTTCCTTTACCACTAACATAGCGAAATATAACCCCTCGTATTAAAACAATTAGACAGTATATGCAGAGCACAAGACAGACTTTTCGTCATTCAGCATTATTCGATGACCTATCCATGGACGTGACATATTGTACAGGATGTTAGGCAATAGAAAAATCGATTCTGATTTCAGTCTAAAAAAATTGTCCAAAAGAAGGTGCAGCATTGTCCGCATAATGCAAATTGTCTTGAATATCGTCGAGTCTCTAGGGCAAATTGAAATGTACTTTAAAAGGTTTATTGATTTTTTATGATAATGCATTTCAGTGGCTCGCTCTGTTTTCTGGGCAGAAAGACAGATGCGGGCGTATCTCTGAATGAAATGTCTAAAGAAAGTTGCAAGTTTGTTTTACTTGACGACACCTTGTTTACTTTGATGTCGAATGGACTTGACGATACCTTGACTACTTTGCTGTTGAATACACTTGAAAATACCTTGCTTACTGTGAGGTCGAATGACCCTCCACCAGAAGTACAAAGAGTTACCGAAACCCTAGAGAGAATTGGTAAAAGAGACTTCCACAAGTGCCTGTTTGAAATGAATGCTCCTGAAATAGGCGCACAACAAGATACTGAAGACAAGGTAAGTTGCAATTGTTGTTTAAGATCAAACGAATATATGACGATATCTATCTATCAAACCAATATCTATCAATTTCGATCAATATGTGAAACAACAAAAGTCACAACAACAGAAACACATACTTTTGATGATTCAGTTTCATCGTATAATTTAAATGTTGCAGCGCCTCGACTTGCAAGCAACTATTGACAAAATAGTTGAGGGAACAACAGCAGAAGGGAATGCGTATGTCGAGGTGAGTAAATCTAAGCTTTCAATGGTCATGTCTTAATATTTTTGTTTTACTATTGCTTAATGTCCAATGAAAATATCACGGGCTGTACTAAATAAAATATAAAAGTTGTCTGACGTGTTTCATACCAGTTCAGAGGCCGTTCTTCACACTGATTTTTACAACGGATTACTTCGTTTATTTGATCAAGATACAGGGTTCACGTCTTGTGTTACTGGTCAACAGGGGGTACTGAATCCTAGGCACCTGATCCCATCTCTGTTGTATTCAAGATTCTGTGTAAACTCACCTCTCGATTTGTATATGCCTAATGGAAATTATGAAATTGGTCTCTGCTCGTATGTTTTAACTTTTCATACTGCTATTGATTTCAACGACCTATATTTGTGAAGATCCAAGTTCAAAAACTGGATCAGACCGAGTTTCCACCGCGACAATATGTTAAACATTTAAGGCAACGGTGCTCTTGTGCCACGATGAGAATTCTTGGTTGAAGATGTACTCCTGTTGGAAAGACGAAATGCTATTGGTCTGCAATACAATTATGACTAGTGAAAAGGTGAAGGTAGTAAACAACGATCGATCGCATTATTCATGTAGGAGTAAAAAATAAAAAGTTGAGAAAACACGGACCCGTGGGTACAGCATGAAAGAATCGGCATATGATGTAAATTTCTTTTGGGTACCCTAGCGTAATTTTTTGCGTATTGCTCGCGCTTTATATATTTTAAGACATAGGAAAATGCCTCCTGCGTGCTATCTGATGAAACGGGCTATCTAATCAAAATATTTCGAAATACTACAAAACATGCGGGCTATGTGATGTCTGTAAAATTTAAATCTGTATACTTCTCAAGTATAACCGAAACAACAAATTTAAACATAATTTTTTGAAACGTACAAGTATCTCTATAACTGATTATATGATCCAAATACGTTCTCTTCATTTGTTTCAGTACATACATGTGTAGCTGTAGTACATTTGTATATCGTACTACGCTGACCTAGACTTTAGGCTTTTACTTACTATATGTAAGTAAATATGGCAGATAACCCGCGGGCAGTATGCCGGAGCGGCAGATAACCCGAGGGCAGTATGCCGGAGCGGCAGATAACCCGAGGGCAGTATGCCGGAGCGGCAGATAACCCGCGGGCAGTATGCCGGAGCGGACTATCTGAAGGCTTTTAAACAGAAAAACGACATTTTGTGGTGTGCGACGTGTACGATAGAGCAGGAAATATGCAAGAAATTACGGCAAAACTGTTCAGTATGTCGACCTTATACCGATATTAGACTATAAGTTTAAAACTATGAGAGACGGGCACGATAAAAGTTTATAATGCATAATCATGATAAAGGAACGTTACATTATCAAGCGAAAACTGCATCTTCCCAAGAAAGTGTTTTCGCGAAAATACACAAATTTAAGAACATTCTCGTGAATAACACCGGAAATCAGAGAATCCATAGACTAGTAAGTCCTAACTGTACGTCTCACAACGATAGAAAAGAGTTGCCCGGTGTATCAAAACGACTGCATGATATTTGTGTCGCACAATAACTAATATACATAAGAAATTTGTCACTTCTATTTTTGATTTATCGCAAACCGTTTGGCCAATTGCTGCACTTTTTATTCAAATACTGCCGCTGAGCGCCTTTTTCCTTGGAATCGATTTGACTGTTGATTAGTTGATCTCTATTTAAGTTTTTTGGTTGGTTGGTTATTTTGTTGTTTAACATCCCACTCAAGATTATTTAATGTATATGGAGACGTCACGGTGTCAGGGTGCCAAATTTTGCCTATGCTTGGCACTTATGACATATAGCAGGGTGGTTTCTGTAACGTACCAACACCTACTGTGACACGGAACATCGGTTTCTACTCTCTCATCTAAAATTCAGGAGCAGCCGAACGCGAAGTGGCTTGCGCTAAAACCCTGAACCTTATGATAAAAGTCAAACATGCTAACGACTAGTAGAAATTATTATTCCACACGACAAGCATCTGGGCCTGAGGGGCATCTCAATTTACAACTCTCCGTTAGTTCGTTCGTCCGTCCGGCCAAGTCTGAATATGTTATTTATCTAGCTATCCCATCCTATAGGTCTTTAGTTACAGCTTATGTACACACAAAAAAATATAATTATTTATGGTCAAATCATTCATACCAGCTGCATAAAGGAAATATGTCCAAAGACGGGGAATCATTTGTGCCCTTCAGGCGGATTTAATGTAGTTTCGAAGTTCATCTACTAACAAAATCAAGTTTAAACGGTTTTTTTTTCACGTTTATTTATTATGCAGTTTTGTAGGCACTAAGGTGTCACACTTAAAATACAACATTCAACTTGGAATTCGTAGAAATAGATATAGCCTACTTTTGTAGGATTGTTACTTCTTTACCACTTTTTAATTTATTTTCCCCTTTCAGTTGATTGACTTCCTATCCGAGAACACCTTTCCTAGAGAAAAATTGCGATTTTATTCAAAGGAGAATTTATTGAGAGGGAAAACACATGATACGGAATTGGTTTGTAAATTTTATAGAGTCATTGACCTTGTTATGAATTAAACTTCTGTTAAAAGGGGTCTGACCAGAGAGACAAGTCTAGTTTTTATTGTCTTCTGATGAAAACAGTAATTAAAAATCAAGGTACCATGTATTCCTAAATTATGTGAAAGACTAGAGCGTTGACAACATAAGTTTATTGTTTGAAAATTCAGGACAGAGCAATTCATTAGCTTCAAATTTGAAAGTTGATTCAGTATAGCGTATAAAGTGACGTTAAGTCTTTTGAACAGCAGGACGCAATATTGAAGAAAATGACTATAAAATTGAACAAAATTAAATCGAAATGATAAGGTTTATGGCTATTCCTTTCAGTGGGATGTTATACCTGCACACATTTACATCAGCAACAAATACCGTGTATACTACAAGGACGACAAGAACAGTAGGAAGAGAGATAAACCCGTCTTGACGAAAGTAGTCGATGAACTTCAAAAGAAAAGGTCTGAATAATAACCTGTTATGTACTGAGAGTAAAATACCACCAATGATCTGCTGAGCCTCAAATTTCAGCGAGATTAAAGATCAATTTCATCCTAATTGTTCTGAAAGTCTTCTCAATATAACTGGGGAAGACCATGTGATGCGTCAGACGATAGTCATATATAGGACAGCTCTTAGCCCTTGTCTAATACGATTGGTGTAATTATACTCAGACTAGCAGTAATCTGACAATTGTACTACCGAGGCTTGAATTTAATCATGTTTTTTACTTTTAAACTTAATTTTGAAAATTTTCAGAATTTAGTTACAACATATATTATGTATGTATTTTTTCTGATATCACTACACCTTTTTATATGCCTTGTTCCTCATATAAAGCAAAAGGTATTTTTTTAAAAACGTGTTTTCAGTCATTCGATGGCTAAACGATTATTCATCAGGTATTTTCGCAAGTATTAATCTGGAAATCAAGTACAGGATGTTACATCCAATACTGACTTATTCTTGTATTGATATCAGCTCAAGCGTCTTATCCAAAATTATATCAAATGAAACGATGATGAAATAGATGTGTTTTGCTCATGTTTCGTGGCAAAATAATAACGAACAACAATAACAAGCAAAAATAAGCATAAATGGATTGAATTTTTTTGGAATCAAACCATGTTCAGAGGAATGAATATTGCCTGAAAATCTTGGTCAATATTTAGGATCTTTTAAATTATATCTTTACTGTTTTGAAAAGTCATTTATTTTTACAGCAAAATATAATCGTTAATCCTTATTTATCACAATTTAAATGTTCTATTTATTAGTACTGTTAGATAATGTTTTCAAAGTCTTGTGCCTTTTTCGCTGTGATCTTAATTCCTAATACAGTCGAGCCTCATTAATCCGGACGCCAATAATCCGGACGCTTCACCTTCCGGACAAAATTTGCTGGGAACAGAATTTTTATGTGTTATTTTGTATCATTAATCCGGATTTTCAGGTTCCGGATCCGGACGGTCAATTTTTACAACAAACAATCATTTTGCATTGTATTTTGTCCCAATAATCCGGACAGTGAATGACTGACCAGTCAACTAGTTTTCAAAACCACCAAGCATAAATTGTTAGGAAAACACAATCTCTGTACAAGTCCTAATCACCTATGGTCAATAAACAAAGACTGATAATTGGATTAAATCTGCACAAGTAATAATCACCTATGGTCAATAAACAAATATTGATAATTGGATTAATGGTGTGAAGTGTTAAATAGGGTTCATACTCATTTATCCAACTTTTGATGATTTATCATATTATAGGTAAATGTAAATGTCTATAGGTTATTATCTACATGTCTGGCTTAATAAAGTAAGAAAGAAAAAACATAAATGAAATACCACCTGGCCTGTTTTACTCAAAAAGTGATATCAGAGGGCCAAGTCTGGCATTTGAGTTTTATTTTTTTCAAACTTTCCTGCAATTTTAAACTTTGTGGTTTTAAGAAAGTTTAAAGTAGCTTTGCTATCTAGTTCCATAGATTTATCACAAATAATATTGTTGCTTTCTACTTATAAGTAAATGTTAATTTTTGTACATGTATTGTAAAAAGTGTTTTATTTAGGCCTGTTTGAAACAGGGTGATGTATAAAATTTCGGCATTTGAAAAGTACGATTCAGTAATCCGGACGCTTCAATAATCCGGACGATTTGCCTGGGAACGCAGGTGTCCGGCTTAATGAGGCTCGACTGTATATTTCTTCTTTAAAATAATACTTTTACATTTTACTTTATTCATTGCTATTGACTTTTGTTTATATACATTGCATTATGTATTTTACACAGTTGCACATGGCTTTGGTGATTGTTTGATTATTCGTTGCGTGATTTAAAGCTATATCGAGAAGTTTGCCCCTTTTCTCCCTCAACGGCAGTGGGCGAATTTTTAACTGAGTGAATTTAAAATGGGGCGAAACTGTTTGCAAGTACTTTGGGACAAATAAAATAACCCTGTACACAGTATATTTCTTTCAACTCCATAACCTATCATACCGACCGTAGTAATCAATATATTTTATAACAATCCTGAATATTCAGACAAGAGTAGCGTGGAAGGTGAGACAGACAAAAAGGTCTGCAAGACAACATAATATCAAATTAGATATACATCATGGCTATCTAAATGGAAACGCTGGCATTTTCATGAATTTTCTTTTAATCTCATTTTGTTGATATCTTTCAAAAGCAGTGCGATAATATGATATATCGAGTTACACGTAACCAGTCCTCGGAAAAATCATAGAGACTTATGAATATTCAAGTATGTATAAAAATTGTATTTACACACTCTTTTAATTTTTTTTTTACTGTGATCCCTATTTATATTGTTGTTGTAGTTACTTTGTTTTTGTTGTTTCTAGTTTGCTGTTGTTTGTGTCGTTATGATTTATGTACCACACGTTCTTTCATTAATCAATAATATTATGCATTCAGTCAGACATCATAAGCACAAAAATACTCGTTCAACATAGGCACCTGGCACTGTTGTTTTAACACGTTATGTAATGAGTAAAGCTGAATTAAGTGTTAATGGTGTTTCATTATTTTAATTTTTGGAACAATTTAAATACAGTGCGGTCAACTCTTGTCAATAACAGCACTTTACATAACAGAATTTTTGATTAACTGTATAAATTCATTGAAATTTACTTCCTCTTATGAAAATTTGATAGATTGTTATGTACAATTGAATTTGATCAGGTAGGTTTTTTTTCTTTTTTTTTGGTGTATGTAAGGTTGGCTTATCTGATGAAAACTGTCATCTTTTAATTTCACGGAAGCAATGCCCGGAACCATTAAACCTTTAAAAAATATATCTATTTTAAACTGCCCGTGTTCAGAGATGGGGAAAGTCTTAACAGGAAAACAAACCTGTACTGCCGTCAGTAAAAGCCGTCATTTTAAAACTTATCCGAGATATATGTGCTGTATATCAGCTCCAAAGGGGAAAAAGGAAATACAAATTTGATATAGATTGCTTGATTGAATGATATGAACATTTTATATATCAGCTATATAGTGCTATCGCCAAATTAGTATTATAACCTACACCTATACTTTTTTACATCATTGTCATATTGCCATTGTCATATTGCCATTGTCATATTAGAGAGGACTGACACTATGCCATTTTGTTGCCGATTAACAAATATAAATAATACAGAACGGAACAGAATTTTTATTCTCATCACCTTTGTCATAGCAATGTTATACAGAGAAAAGATAGTTACATAAGATATACAATTCATTACATACAAGTGACATACGTGATCTTTCATACATTTCTTACCTACATGTAAAACACACACAAATAGTTTCAGTGAAATAGAAATAACGCATTAGAGTGAGGGGATATGCCCCCTATCCATGAAAGTTCAACATCTCTCCTTATAAATTCCATTAAAAAAAATATAGGTTGCCGTTGCTTTTTTACTTCAAAATTTTCATT
>JACSZP010035928.1:2695-12778 GCA_016161895.1 Pinna nobilis | reverse complement strand
GTGACCCTTTTGCTCCTTCCCTTGGACAGTCTCTTAAAACAGGTTAGACTGTATAAGCATGTAAAACAAACTAGTATTATATATACAGAGAGAGAGAGAGAGAGAGAGAGAGAGAGAGAGAGAGAGAGAGAGAGTATTAAACGACTACATTTAAGCCAGAAATTTAGCTCACGTTATTTGGAATTCGTTCATCAGAGTGGGTGTGATAAAAGTTTTGACACGTACTATTTTTTGCATATTTTACATTCCGACTCGTACTTTGACACTCATGTTAATCATGATAGATGTAACTTTCCATTGCATGTTGCTACTTGCAATTAAAATATTTTGAAACGGGCCATAAAGATCATGGCAGATTTTTACAAATAAAAAGCGAAATGGTGTGAAGGCAAACAAATTCATCCACAATGTAATACATATCATACTTCCATGCTGCTTAGGAGTTAGCTAGTACAATACAGCATTGTATTTTTCAAGTCTTTGTGGCATATACGTGATATGAAAATATTCCAAAATATGTTGCAGTTATACTTTAAAACTACAACCATGGTATAGCTTTAATGCCTGAACTTCCCAGAATAGCTATTGTTATACCTATACATGTACTTTTCATTCTCTCTACACTCCTTTCATGAGATACAATGTTCCAGACCTTTGCTCCCCCAAAATTTTACCGATCAGGCATGTTGGCAACACAGCAGGTTAACAATCATATATATTTCTTACCCTCAGAAATAGTATCTCAATGCATGACATTCAACGATTTCTATGTTTTGATTCAAAATACACTTCTAGCTATCGAGGACCATAATGTCTTTAACGTACTGAGGTATTATATGACGCATGACCTTGGTATTCCCTGTCTCATGCAAAGCTCAGGAGGGCTGAGGCTGAGCTCTAACCCATAACCTTAAGGCAAGCATTCCACGGTGGAGCATCGAGGGCACTGGCATATCATGACCGTCTGAAAAGAAAACTTAAAATGATTCGGATTCAATTCCGGTTTAGTTCCGATTTCCACACAGCTGCGCTCCTGGTTATTAAGAAAGAAGTTTAAGAAAAATCATGCCGATTACCTAAATACACAGAGGAAATATATTTGATAAGAAAAAGAAGCATGTGTATCCATGTGTCCCATAATCATCCTTCGCCGGAGAACTGGTGTCATTTAGCACTGGAAGGGTATTGTGTGTGCATATGGAGCAAGGTATAACGATATGGAGCCCATACTATGAGGGCTTTCCTTAAATAACTGGGCATAAAATAACCTATATATCTTTGTTTTCATGCTTGAAATCATCCCTGCAAAATTTTTGGTCGATACTGGGAACCTCGTCAAGCAATATGCGGACCCACGCGGATAATATTCTGTAGCATGCCCATTTGCAGTTACTCCATTTCGCGAGTGAGATCAGGACCATATGACATTTTTAACTATCGACATTTTATTGAACTTATAAGGTTTTCAATGGAAAATTTGCGACGGGCGTGGTATGTGAGCAGAGAATGTTGTCTCTTTCCCGACACCTGGGCTGGGCACCATAAAACTTGTGAATTTACTTAAGTCTTAAAATCTTCTCAAATCCAGCTCATCCTGAATTCTGAGAGACTGGATTCTCAGACTTAAGTCAATTTTCAAGTTTTATTGTGTTTAACCCTGGTTCCATCCCATTAAAGATTTAAAATTGTTCAATTGTATGTTGAGACATAATTATTCATCAGCATATCATCATAACTAAAAAAATTTTCAAGTGTCCTTTTTAATTTTATTTTATCTCAGAGCTTTCACTTATAAATCTAAATCGCTCATACCTTTTACTGCTTTTATATTGATAGGTACAATGGTAGACGGACAGATGCACATTTCCGGCTGTGATGCTATTAGGGAGGAAGCCAGCATTTCCGAAACAATTTTTGAAGGAATAACATCACTGTATCGACCAACTTGTTCACACTGCTGGGTAAAATTCAACCGCTTTCACATCTATTTATCTTTCTCCTCCGAGGTGCCTGATCCCACCTCTTGGTTGTCAGAGGTTTCTGTTTGTCCCAAATTCACCAAATGTGTTTAATGCCTCTTAATCTTCTGACGATTGATACCCTGGCAACTGTGAAATTCATATCTAACGCACATTTTTAACAACACTGTCACGACCTTTTTACATCAAATAATTGTCCAATAGAAAATGCACTTGGCGGATATTTGAGAATGTTTACTCGGTCCAATTATGATGATGGGTTTGGACTTCAACATTTGAAAAATCGCAGTTTTGGGGTTTCAAAATGGTCGTAAAATGATGCCATTACAAAATTATCTCGGCGTTGTTATATAAGATCCTGTATTAAACTTAATCACCTCTGGGGTTTTCAGGGGTCTGCGTTTGCCCAAATTCTATAAATTCTAACCTTTAAGAGACCGTACAAGGGGGCGGCAAAAAGGGCTACATATGACAGGTGGACTCTTAATTAAGGTGATTTGTATAGAACAAAAGCTCTTTTGGGAATCATACGTTCAGGTCACATAAGACAGGTAGCTCTTTTATCCATGGGGTCGCTAAGAAAGGTTGGACTCACAATAAATTGTCTTTAATTCTTCTGGTTATGATAGTATCTCTGATTTTCTTATTATTCATAATATCAGTAAAACGAATGCAAATCAGCACAAGTGCATAGTGCACTAGTGCAATAGTGTATAACAAGTGCATAAACAGTAAGATATGCAAGGTTTCCAATATTTTCAGTCTCTGGCTGACTGTTGTTTTATTTTTGACGGGTGTTGCAGGGGACGCAGACTCCTTCATAACACCTGGTCCCATCCCGTCAGGGATTTGCATTTGTTTTCCACATTGAGATTATCAGTGTCCTGGACTTGTTGTATTTTAGGACCTTTGGTAATTGAATGTACTTCGATACTTTATCAATTTCACTCTCAAATGTGTATTCTTTTCTCTGGTTAACAGGTAAGCAGTTCCATGTATAGACCAGAATGGGCCACAGATAACAAAGTGTGTGTAACTACAGAGACGAAAACGGAGGAAGAATATTACTGTGGTCAGACTAGGGATGGAAGTTGTTCCTGGCTCCGGATATCCGACTTAGAGGAAATGTTATAAACTTTGATCAATAACTGATACAGATCTTTAATTATATTCGGCATTTTTCATTTAATGGTGATCTAACTCCGGTGTATACACTGTCAAAATAGATACGAATCGTAACATGTCTCTTCACAAAAAGCTTCAATGACCTCACTCTAAAAACATCTTTTCTTAATGCCTATTTTAACTCCAATGAAAACCGGTGCATGAAAGTGGAATTTGAGCCATCTTGTGGTGCACATTTTAAGACCAATGAAAGTATATCCAGTTGTTATCTTTCAAGACTTAGGCCTATATGTTCTATATGTGTCATAGACCAAATAAAAGTTACTAGCGATTGATATGCATTATTGTGATCTATATAAAAGTAGTTGAACGAGATTACTGCAAGTACTTATTCCGTTCCAAAGGGCGTTAAAAGAATTTGTTACAGCTTTGAGGGTATTCAACTAATGTCAAGTTGCAAAAACAAAAAACATTTCATAAAATGGTAAGATAACGTACAGTGATCGATCTCATAATTCCTTTAAGGAAAACAAATATACAGAGTTGAGCAACAGAGACACCTGGATATATCAGGGGTGGAATCAGGTGCCTAGGAGGAGTAAGGATCCCCTGTTGTCCGGTCACACCCGCCGTAAGCCTATATCTTGATCAGGTAAATGGAGGAACGGATAAATCATAAAATATCCTTGAAGTCAGTATAATCCGCAATTTGATAATACAAAGACCGTAATTATTGCTACTCAACTCGCCTAATAATTTCAACGAAATTTGAAAAGTGATGACAAAAATGACTGATTTTTCTTTTTGAAATATGAAGAAATTTGCTTTGATTTGGGGGACAACTGTTCACGTGATTTAGTCCGTTTTGAACTAAGTATGTGGTTTTGTTTTGTTTTCTAAACATAGCATGTGTCATGTTTCAGCTCTCACCAACTGTTGTTTGTATTGCCGATGTAGTATTTTACGCCACATTCAATATTATTCCATGTCGTTGCAACAAAAAGCTGATGTAGGCTTCAATAGTATCCCAAAGGACTTTATTTCCTATGTATTAAGGGATATTTGATGTACCGTCACATCTCTTCCGAATAGCAGGGCGTGTGCGTATCCAGTATATTTTTTCCAGAGGAATTCGACATTTTCCAGAGGGGGTGGGGGGTCCAACTTATGGCAATAAAAACAATAGTCAAAATGAGCATCTAAGCATCAGTTACCAATGATGGCATTTATTTTGCCAATTCCCGGGGGTTTGAAGCCCCTCGACCACCTCTAGATCCACGCATATAGAAAATACTAGCTGCAGAGTCGAACAGTGTACGTCCTGGTCTGAATTAGCCCACCGGCTCTCAATTTTTGCTTAGCCTCTGTATTCAATAAATGATCAACATAAAATAGGTACAAAATAAAGAAAATCCTATTATGGCATTCATAAAATATTTTGAGTATATTTAATATTGAATAACACCTGTATATACAAAGAAAATTATAACATGATAATGTATCATATTGATATCGACTTCATCTGATCATTTTGTTTAAAATGGTTGTTGAACTTCACCCTTAACTTCGATATGGCAATTTATATTATGTGCTTAACGTTACCATAACTGATAATCCGTTATGATATATGTGAAAGGAGGATTCGCAGTATTCTTTGATGCTGCATTTAGTGGTATATCTGTAGAAGTGTGTAATATATATTCAACTCTATGAGAATTATATTTTTATCTTTTTAAAGACAAGTTTACGTCACATAATCGTTTAGGCATAAGATGAGTTTTTTTTTCATTGTTAAAGGACAGTGGTACATGTAGTTCATATGGGTAACCGGCGACGGGTCCGCAAACCTTCCGCAAGTAAATTGATAAACTTTCTCATGTAACAAATCTATCATCTAGCGAGACTGATGCTGATGAGAGTTTATATTACAAAAGGCGAAAAGTGCAATGTTCTTATCATTCAGCTTCATTGACCCTGTTGTATTGCCATTGTTGTGTTGTATTGTTGTTTAACGTCCCACTCAAGAATTTTTCACATATGGAGAAGTCACAGTGTGTCGGTGAAGGACGACACATTTTGCCTTTGCACTGCTGGCCGTAGAACAGGGAGGATTCTTTAACGTGCCAACACCTATTGTGACATGGGACCTCGGTTTGTACTGTTTCATCCGAAAGACGAGACAGCCAACCGCAGCTACTCGGTCACGATGGCCCCCGCTTCATTGGCGTGAATGAGGTATGTAAATGTTAATCAAAATACATATATCCGATACAAAAAGAAATTTATCGAACAATGGTATGAAAATTGTGACTTAGTTGATATATGATAATGTGGGACATATACATGTATATATTCATCAATAACACAAATTCAATTCAAAGGGACTGCATTTGATGAAATTATCAAAATGATTAAATATCCTTAACATATACTGTCAAGTAAACCCATTGTTATACATATGCATTAAAGCCATTTAGAATCTTTGCAATGATGAAATAACGAAAATATAATGTTAACTCAACATGCAATGTCGAGCTTGTTCAAGGTCTATAAGTGAACAATGTCAGTGATTTTGTCTATTCTACTTATTAATATAGCTGCCCTGAGTAAAACCGATACCATCTCGGTATCCGACAACGCAATCAAATAATGAAATGTGCTCAAGCATTTTTTCTGTTTTTCCGCTTCCGGAACTTTCCTCTCCATGTGCATTTCCGGTCTGACCGTTCGACGCAGATGGCATGGTTAATGTAACAATCAATATCGAATGTCGATTTGTCGCGCGTGGTACATCCTTTAAAGTAACGGTCTTTTGGATTTGGACGGTTCTTGTTGTTAGTTCCAATATCTGCCTGTAAAGTAGAAATTGATACTGAAGTGCATCGAGCCTGGATCCTTTAGATCTGAACACTATCATGTACTTTAGACGAAAACTATAGATACAGTTACATTCGCAAAAAAAAATATTTTTGCGTATTTACGCAAATCACTTAGTCGTGAAAATTAAAGTCTCAATTTACAAATCAACATGGATTTACATGTACCATATAACATACCATTACACAAACACCCACATGCGCGAAAATATAGATATAGATATAGATAATACTACCAGATTCACAAAAATAATAATTTCCGAAAAATTCTGGATTTTCAGCACTTCACGTTAATTCTGTGCCATAAAAAGTAATTCCTCAGTATCCATTGGATAAATATGAGCAAAAGAAAAAGATTAAAAACAAACAATTACACCAGAAGTAGTTCGCACTGTGAGTAACATGGATGCTTAACACTTTTCAGTTTGTACTTTATTTTTACGTTACTGTAAGTTTAATTAAATTTTGAGGTGATGTATCATTTGATACTTACGATACATCTGCAGTTTTTCTTGTACAATTTTTTCAAACCAAGTCGTTGGATAGATGAGACCTTGTGACTGGGCTGTATAAAGTTGCATCGGGTCATCGTCATAGCATTGTCCACAATCAAACCTAGAAAACAAAACATGCCGTATCAATGCTTATACAAAGAGCATTCCTTTTTATTGTTTGCATTTTCAAAAAGATAATAATGATGGTTAAAAATACATCAGTTTCCATTTATAATTATTTTTCTTGTTTATCTTGTCTCGTTCAAGTATTTGTCACTCAAATGGAGACGCCCACAATTAAAAGCTGAAGTGTGTTTAGGTTTAAGTCTATGTTTGGCACTTACAGTTATTCAGTAGTAAGTGATTTTTCATGTGTCAGCCTAAGTTGACGGGGAATTTGGGATTTTACTGTTTTATCTGAAGGACAGGTAAAACCAGCCGCTTAGCCCATATTTGAACCTTCGAACATGCAGTCTAAAGTCATCCATTATACCTCGAAACAACGATGGCTGTCGGTGAATAAGTAAAGGAAAATGCAGAGTTTGAAAATAAATCCATGTAAGATGGCAGCTCACGAACTACATTTCTGTTCTACCCAATATTGTAAGTTAACATTGATATGGACCTACCAAGGTTAGGAGAGAGAAACATAGATGATTAAATGTAATTAACATACATGCATAGCAGGTGAAACTACAAAAAGACGATCAGGCTTAATATAGACTTCCATTTTCTGGTTCACGGATCTCATGGCAAAATGAAAAAAAGTCGACTTATTATTCGAACATGAGACAGTATGTTAGTCTGGTGAATAGGGAACAGACACGGACCTACGAATATTTAGAAGTTGGATCAGGTGACATGGAAAGCAAGTGTTCCCTTTTGACCAGTCAACCCAACATGAATTCTACAATCAAATTCAAGTGGAGAAAACCAGAAATTTATATATGATTCTGTATCGTTGGACATGCATGATTGTATTAAGTCTCTTTCTTCATTTTCATTTTGGGATTTTCCCTTCTATCACCGAAAACCTCTAGAAAACAACTTACCCATCATGATGTACTTTTTCCCAATTC
Organism: Pinna nobilis; assembly: GCA_016161895.1. Taxonomy (NCBI): domain Eukaryota; kingdom Metazoa; phylum Mollusca; class Bivalvia; order Pterioida; family Pinnidae; genus Pinna; species Pinna nobilis. The sequence continues at coordinate 5,225 of JACSZP010035928.1, read as the reverse complement.
TTGGTTTTATTTCACAGCCCAAAGGTGTATATATTCGTGTGTGGTCCACATCTTTGAATTTTCGCTCGCCCTGCCCGGGATATTAAGAAAACAATTAAATAGAATTCCAACACATGGGCGCAAGCCATATAAGTATTGACAATTATGTAAAGTCAAATTGATAATAACGTGCAAAGACTATTAAAATTTACCTTAAATTTCTGGTAAATGTGGACATGAACGAAGTTTCCAATTGGTCTTGTCTTTATCACTTCAGAGTAAACTGTGGTTATGTTGGTGACAAATGCTTTGATAACTGAAAAAAATATATGATCTTTTAACCGTGCTATAAAAATAGAAACAAAGATTCGCTGAAAGTCGGGAAAAGTTTCAAATGGGCGATGTCTTCACGTCTTTTTCAGATACACTGTGAGTATATTGGTGACGGAAAGTTGAATATATGAAAATTATATCAAAAAGCTTTGTGAATTCATTTTTAGCAGAAATCTAAATTCGCCAAATACCGATAAAATTCCCAATAGGTCATGTTTTTATCATCTATCGTAGTCATGTTGGTGAATAAGGCTGTTGTATCGGAACAATATATAATATTGTCAATAACATGTATATTTAGCAGAAATTCAAATAAGTCAAACTATGGTGTGACTTACTCTTAAAGTCCTAAAAGTTTTTGTAATAAAACTGTATATTTGGTTAATTATAAATCACATTGAATAAAAGTGCCGAAGTGCAAAGGGATATTCGAAAATCCAAGTCCTAGTAACCATGACAAGCTGAGGAATAATAACAGTCTCAACGAGGAAAACAATTGTAAATCCCAAATGGGTTGACACCAGGTGTCCAGAATGAGTCAGCTTCACGTGTTTGCATGCTACAGCCGTCGAAAATGAAACATAAATGTATGTCGTTAAATGTAAACATTTTCGGTATTTGATCTGAAAATAGTGACCCGTCAAAATAAAATTATTTGAGTGTCTTCTTTCATAACATCTTTTCCAAAAACAAAAAAAGATTCATGCGTCAATCCTGTGTGCTTGTTGAACTCGTATGAATTTAGATCGGCGTCTCAAAGTACACATGTACATGACAAATTGTGCGAGGTTTAAGATTGATACATCGGAGCCTCGTTAATTCGGACGTCTCAGCTCCCAAGCAAATGTCCGGATAACTGAAGCGTCCGGAGCACTGAAACATTGCTCTTATTATAACCAATATAGTTTGAAAATTATATACTCAGCATATGTCGTCCGAAAGGTGAAGCGGGTTATTGGCTTCCTAATTAATGAGGCTCGACTTTATGTTGTATGGATATGATACAGTTTTACATTTATTCAGTCCGTATACAATGATTACCTTTCATGGACATTGCATGTAGTTTTACTCAGTTATCGGCAACGAGTTCAAAACAAATTTGTGTATTATCAAACTCACTGAGTGAAATATGTATTATTAGAATACATATTTGGACCTAGATTTGGTACTTCAATTTCATTTAATAACAATAGAGTGATAAAACGAAAAAGGAAAACTTGACTTGTGGAATAAGAGCTCATTTATATTGACCATACATGCAGAGAAGAGTGAAATAGGCAAACTTCCCACTGCACTGAAACAGACGGGAAGTTAATAATCAAGCTGAAGATCTCGGCTTTTTGATCGTCAACTCTCCATATTTAAGAAGTTATATCTGCCTTTCGCCTGTACACTGAGTTTTTCTTTCGAAGATGATTCGCTCTGCATTTGAACATTTTCTACACAAAGGCAAACTACTTACTGAAAAGTTGTTGGCCAAAGGATACTTCCAAGCACGTTTTACGTCAATATTTCTAAAATTTTTCAGTCGCTATAATAACATTGAAATGTTTTACTAAATGGAATGTTTAGTTATGTGTTCTTTTGTGGTTGTGAATTACCTCTACCATTATGACGACAATTTGTTTCTCAGTTATTTTAACTTTACAGCTTTGGGCTTTCAGGAGTCAGTGTTTGTCAAATATCAACCAAATTTGTATGCTTCCTTTCTAATTCTTCTAGTGATTGATTTATTTATACCTGTGATATTTATGTCACGCCAACAACACGGAATTATGTGATGAAACAAACAATTATAGCTAATATAAAAACTGTATTTCGGATTATTATGGGGGAACTGTATAGGCTAATATTCTAGCAATAACGCAAACCTATAAATTATACACAATAAAATAGAATTAACATGTAGGTTATATACAGTTTTATTTGTTTAGTGGTTGTTTCATCACTTTTAGTATTATTCGATACCTAGGTCTCTGTGACTTTTTATTGTCTATTGTAGCATATGAAGTTAATCCAGGAATCACTTGCTAACACACTTATGTTATCAAGAGAGGGATCTCCGGAATAACTCTTATCATGTAACTTTGGTTGTTAATGTCTCATCTGACGAATTTGCTATATAAAGGGTTCAAATGCCAGACACTCTTAGCCTAAAACAAACACGCCGGCGCAAGGTCTTGGCCGGACTACATACATCCATGTGGCTGTGTACACA
>JACSZP010035922.1:0-11280 GCA_016161895.1 Pinna nobilis | reverse complement strand
ATGTGCTCGTTTATTGTAAAAACTTGACAGGAAATAATTGCTGTCAAAATGTACACCCGACGATGAAGCACACATTGTATGGGGGACCACAAAGTAGAATTATTGTTGCTGCATGAATCAAGTTTTATTTCAAAAAAGTAAGATAAAAATCTAAATCTAATTCTTGAGAGAGAAAAAATATGCTGTTTTTAATATAATTGAACATTCGGTTGGAAACAAATGCACTTATGCTAAAAATTAGAAAACATATATTTTGGTCATTCAATAAAATTCCCCCGTGGGGAGCCTCACATACGAGGCAATCGCAGAAGTCAATCCTGGCCTATTAATAGTAACGTCAATGTCGACCATGCTACTTTCGATAGGATGCAGTTGAGCCAACTTGANNATGCAGTTAAAAATTGATTTGGATTTGGGAGAATTGACACTTTGCAGCCGATGTGAGTGCTAGTATGGGATAACTTGGTATGATGGATGTGTGATTTGTCAGCGTGATCAAAGGAAAAAATAACATCCTATTAACCGCCCGGGCGCTTATTTGGTCCATAAAATTTTCTGAAATTTCTTGATTTTCTGTTTAGCCGCCTTGGGCGGCTTTCCGGTAGATCTCGGTATCATTTGTGCAAGACAATTGTTTCTATTAGTAATAGAATGATGCTAGAAGACAATATCTCTCACCCTGGACAGAGAAATCCATCAATGTACCCGTTCTGAGATATCTCTGTCTCGCACCCAACGTGCTTGTCCCCTGATGTCACTACCGGTAAGTCTTGACCAACTTTTGACATGTTTCATCCGCTTGAATGCAGTGTTGCACCTAAATATTTACTACCTCGAAATGCATTATTTGAGGGTGAGAGAAAAATAATCAACCACCACTTTGTACAGGAACAGATAAATCTCACCCTTGTGTCAAAGATTTGCAACATTCATGACTCGGCAAGCCTGGACGTGGACTGCAAATCTTTGACACTCTGGTGAGATTTCTCTGTCTCTGAACAAAGTGGTGATAGATTCTATTTATCTCACACTAAAATCATTGCAGGAGGAAGATTATGTATGGTGACATTCCTTCACCATTGGAGACACTAGTCCTGCAAAAACGATATGGGGTATCCTATGGTACATGAATCAGTTCCATTTGATGCAGGCTTTGTGTTATTTATGACGTTATAAAGATAACAATGATATGCAGCAGTGTCAAAACAAGAATTCAATCGAGGTCCATATAACATATAAGACTGACAAAAAAATATCCATGTGTATCAGATTAATACCAAAAATCATAAGTTTTACATAGGTATTGCACACAAATGAAACCCTGAACAGAAAATGTTATATCATACTAGTATTCAACCCAATAACCACCAGCACCATTTTATTACAAATCTAACCACCTTCTTATCAAACATTGCAAATAATCTTTCCTAGTCAGTTCCTAAGTTTCAGACCAGGAAAACATACATGTAAATAATACAGGTAGTTCATTTTAAGTAAGAATTTATCTCCAACACACACAAATAAAAGAATGCCAGAAGATGTTCTTGGTTCTCACTACAAAATCTCTACCATCCTGTTTACAGGATATTTTACAACAGTATTATTGTAACTTGGTCCTAACAAGGCCCAGCTCCCTTTTTCTGATTAAGGTGTTTATTGGGTAGAGTATGGTATGCTTTACGCAGAGGACACATAACTGCCATTAATTTTAGTACAAAACGGACAAAGTATTCAGATAAATTCATTGTGATCCACATACATGCGAGTCATAACACATGTTTTATCTATGAATAATTATGTGTGACTTTGCAAAAGGACTCTGATGTGATGAGCCCTGGAAGGTAATGTCACTGTTTTAATATCTGTTCAAATAACAATTATGATGAATGTCAACAAATTAATAATAAAAAGAAGAATATGGATCAAATAATCAACAAACTTAATATCAAGTATATTGGGTAGTTATATTCTCACAGCAGAGAGACCTGAAAGTTTGAATTACAAAAAAAAAAAGAAAAAAAAAGAAAAAAAAGCACATCAGCCCAAATATGGCCCTATGTTTGAATTATCCAATACATAGGAGGCCCATTTGATTTTATAGAGCAGAGTACTTTATCAAGAAGATCTAGAAATGCAAATGATTTTAATTGAAAATGTTATCATTATCTAAACCTAAGTATAAAAGGAAGAATGGTCTCTGGAGAAATGTTGATTTTGTTACCAAACTGACTGCTTCACCCATGAAGAATGAGAGATTTGTCAAAATGAAGATCTTCTTGTGAAACAATGGTGCCCTAAATGACACTTAACAGAGACAGGATATATTTCAAATAGTCAATCAATTGTCAAGATCAAAAACTTTAAGAACCAAACAGATCTTGCCACAGGAATACAAATGTGACATCCAAAGGTCTTGTCACTTGTAACTCAAGAGATGTGTCAAAGGTTAGAGTTTACAAAAGTAGGTCAAACATCAGGGTCAATGTCACTAGGTCCATAATTTCCATATCAAATAAAAGGTCTTGTCATAAGAGGAATGTGAAATATCACAGTACTATATTTTACCATTTTAACCTACCGGTAACCATAGACTTTGTTTTGCAAACAGACATACAAATGGTCAAACAAAACAGGAAATCTCTGAATCTTCAGTAAAGAGTGCAAAAACTATCCTAAAATTTTACTTTTTAGTGACTAGAGACTATATCTGAGATTGGTATGTGCATTACATAGTATGTCGTCTGCCATGTATATATACTGTCATGGTCTTATCAGTATGACGGGGCTTATAGTAATTTAATACAAAAAAAAGGTTTACATTTTTAACTGTCAAAAACAAGGATGTGGTGGGGAGGAAGAAGACAGAAAAATAACCCTAAATATCTCACCAGTAACGGTCACCAACAAAAAAGTACACAAATAGTATATCCCTTACCATAAAATAATGTAGGTGTATTGTGATTAATATCTAAATTTACATAAAAATGTGGAAAGCTTGTACACTTGAATTCAACAAGTTTAATGTGACAAATACATGTGCAAAGACATGATATAAGATATTATGTATTTCAAGTTTTACAGTAAAATGCCATTGTGATAAAAATTTATGAAATTATATCCTCAACTCCACATTGTTTTAGCGCCAAAGGTTAAATACCCTTAACTAACTCAACAGAATTCAAGGGGGGAAGGATCTGTTAAATCTCATAAATATTCATGAATAAAATAGGCCAAAGAAAAGAACTTCATCAATTTCGAGCAAGTCAAACTCTTCTATGTGAAGAAATGACAGTTTACATTTCAGTGAGCAATGGTGTGATAATTAAGTCTTGTACAAAGCATCTTCATTTACTGTTACCTGATTGGGTGAAATTTTATGTAATGCAGCCAATCACTATGCTTTGAAAATGAAATGACAATCACAGAATTCTGTCGAGTCAATGATAGGTACTCAGCTGTAGCCCATAATAATATGGGTTACCAAGGAGGATGGAATTGCTGTTTTCTTGTTTTTGTACTGCTATTTCTAGACCAGCTTGAAGTTTGTCCCTTCTGCATCTGAGGTAGCCAATCACTAATGATCCTCTGAACATGACAAACATCCCTATATTACACTACAGTCTTGGCTCTTTGTTAATATAAACTTTCAGCATTTGCATTTCTTGGTTTCTTGATCTTGTCTATATTCTTCAAAACCAGGTCATGAAGGCTAGCCTGTAAAAATAGGGAGAAAAACAGATTTGATTATATATACAACTCTCATTTTGACAGTATTTAGAAAAAAAGTATAAAAATCAACCATATTTAAGAAGTCAGAATATCAAATGTTGTGGAAAAACATATCCAGGTATGGAACACTTTCTTTGGTGCTCTCCGTCAGTCAATCAGTGATTAAGTATAATGACAAATGTGTGTCAGAGGGAGGAGCAAAGCTACAAGTTTACTGACAGACAGGTCCATATAAGTTAACTAGTGTAACAGAGGGAGGAGCAAAGCTACAAGTTTACTGACAGACAGGTCCATATAAGTTAACTAGTGTAACAGAGGCAGGAGCAAAACTACAAGTGGACTGACAGACAGGTCCATATAAGTTAACTAGCGCAACAGAGGGAGGAGCAAAACTACAAGTGGACTGACAGACAGGTCCATATAAGTTAACAAACAGGTGGGGATACTGGGAGCAATGATGATATAGGGAATGTATGAGTAATTCATAACTCCACTAATATACGGCATAAATGTATACCAAATGAATGGAAACAGGAGAGTGTTAAGACTAATATACATATTTAGTCTTCATTTACTTAGATTAATTAATCGCACACTCTTTTCTTGAGAGGATTCAAATTGTTTGTAGGGATCATCCTGTAGTAAACTTGGCTATAATATGTATGGTTTATAGTCCATCTGAAAGACAGGGACGGCCAACTGTATCATGGCTTGGGTTTGAACCCCGGATCTTTCAATTCAAGTCAAACATGCCAACCACCAGACCACAGCGGCTACTATCACTCCTTAAACCACAAGTTCTTTTCAATATTTTCATTAGCATTATGACCTGGTTCATACTGAATTCCATCAAAGCATTCCCTGTGAGTCATTAGAGTATGCATGCCATCACGTGAGATTACTTAGCATTACTTATAAAAGCCTGCTTGTTTTATAATTCTGGTCATGCAGAAATATTTTCGCGATTTCCTTGTCATTAATATCTAGTTGCTGGTAGGATATATTGACACATAAACACTTACGTAATGATTTCGGAGTTCACAGCAGATGAGGCGTAGGCTTACATATTCTTTTTCGTCCAATTCTCTCACAGATTGTCTGTAGTCATCCTATAAAAAAAGGAAAACTATGGCATTCAGCACGGAAGAAAGAAATCAACTCTGTCATTGGTAATGTTTGCATATATTCCATTTTCTTTGCTTGAGAATTGTGCATTTAACTTTCAGAATATATCCAAGTTTACTTGATTACCTCAAGAGGGGGTGGGGGACTACTTAAACTTGAGTAGTACAAAATAGGACAATTACCCCTCCCCCTCCAGCCCCAAGTTGAAATAATGTTAATATAAGTCCAAAGGGTCATGCTCAAAATTAAAAGATTCTATGGAACAGAACTTACCTGCAAATCCACATAAGGAGATATTTCATTGTTAAAGATTCAATGAAATAAAATTAACACATGTAAAAGATGCAGTGACAAGATTACATCTATAGACAAAACATACAGAGATAAATCTCAAGCATGCCAAACCTGTCAATAAGCATATAAACTCCTAACATGTCATGTTTTCAATATTATGGAAACTAGATCTTCTGTTGACTGATATTACTAAGAAGGGTTGGGAAAATTAACATATGTGTTGGTATGCCAAAAATGCCCCCGCTAGCAGCAATGACAGAATGAGTGAATGAGTTGAGGCCAAAGGACCATAACTCCTATTATATATATTGAACATTTCCCGTCCTACATGCACATCTGTATGTTGAGATCATTTCATTGAAATTCTTCAAAGGGTTTAAGAGGATTTAGGTAGACAAAACATTGGGACATACAGAATGACGGACAGGTGCAACACTATATGCCCCCAGCCGTTTTATGGCAAGGGCATAAAAATCCAATGAACAGAACTTACTATGTGTGGGTATTTGGCAACTTTGGAGACAAGTTTTGCACGTGTGATAAAATATCGAGAGACTTGATCCAGATATGATGCTGCTTCACTTTCTACTTGTCTTGCCTCACCCATAGTGTCTTCCTGTTAAAATAAAACAAAGTATCGAGTGAAGGAGAATGTATCTAATTTTTGTATTACGCTACACTCGAAAATCTTTCAGTCATGGTGGCAGGTAACTTTCATCAGTGGAGGAGAGAAAACTGGGTGACTTACCGATAAGTCCCGGGGAAAGGACCACTGGCCTTCCTCAAGTAAACTGGCAAACTTTCTTACATAATCAACTTAGGTTCTAGCAAGGCTTGAACCTGCGCTGAGGAGTGGTGGGAGTCTAAATCATGAAATGGTTGAAAGCGCCATGTTCTAATCATTTCGCCACGGAAGCCCATGAAAATGTATCACAAATATCCTGAAGTTAATGCATTTACAGACTGACAAGTACGAAAGCAAATTGATAAAGAAAGAAGATTTTTTTTTTTTGCTCTTAGTATTAGTAAGAATAGAACACTTTCCTCAAATGAAATTTTGATAAAGTAAAATAATCCATCTTTTTATCTAATTTTTTTTTCAATTATCATTTTTTGTATTCTTAAACTGATACTTAAATTATATGAAAGAATGTCATACTTGGCATCACACTGTATAAAATTCTCAATTTGAGAAGAGTATTAAAAAACATCATTTTTTAAAGATTTAATTTGTACACAATCGAAATTAGAAGTAAAAAAATGACATTGTATTTAAATTTTCTTTTTTCTATTATTTTCTGAGGAAAGGGTTTTTGAACACCCGTTACCTGCTTAACAGAGCCCCTATAATACCATGACTTACATACTTACATACAGTAGAACCTCATTATCAAGACCACCCAAGTAACTGGCTAAAATTAGTCCGATTAGTGAAGTGGTCCCCTTAGCGAGGTTGAAATAGCCCTACAGACTGAAATTTAATGATACATATTGATCTGATAAGTGATGTGGTCTCCTAAGCGAGGTAGTCTTTAGGAGAGGTTCTACTGTAAAGATACTTACCTGTACAGAGACACCAAAGTTATTTCCATCTTCTATTTTTGGAATGAGAAATGCAATCCACATTTTTAACTACAAAAAGAAGAAAATAAATTTGAAAGACAATTTAAAGATGCAATTAAGACAATTCATAACTTAAAAGAATGCTCAAGCTCAGAAACTATATGTAGATACTGTATACAAGGTTATTTTTGCTCTAGTGCACTTGCAGAAAGTTTTGCCCAATTTCAAATTTGCCCAGTTTTGTCATAATTCTGTTCTATGAATTTAACATTTTGGATTCACCAGTTTTTAATTCTCCCACTGACGATGAGGGTGAAAGGAACGAAAACAAAATGATGGCAAAAATATACCTACATACAGTATACATGTATCTTTAAAATCAAATGGAATAATGTGTCTGTATAAGACACAAGTGATGCCCAGTCCATGGAAATCAGACCTGAATGCAGCTGGTATGAAAAAAGAAAAACGAGTCAAACTACTGTTATTAAGACTACATGTATTTCTGAGGGAAAAAAATCTGATTTCTATGAACATGTAAAACTTCATAATGTATATATACATCTATCAAAACATTGATGTCAGGGTGCCATGGTTAATGTTTTAACCTTCAGATAGCAAGGTCATGTTTTACATGTTCATAGATTTAAATCCACTTAACCAGAGAAGCTGGTTTTCCCGTTTCTCAATAAACCCTCATGTGAAGGTAGAAATATGATTGATTTGAATAAATACAGAAACCATAACTTCATCTCTAATGTACTTATTTAAAGCATGTGAATTACCCACGTTTGTATGAATGAATACAAATTTTCTTATACCTACCATATTTGCATGGTCAATAAGATCTCGTATCAATGGTTTAATTTTTTCTGTTAAAACTACCAATTTTTTATTGCATGTCACAGCCCCATTTGGAAAAACCATTACTTTTGTTCCTGTAAGAAAAAATTATAACAAATGATGTATATGTAAATTGCTTTCTTTTGTTAAGGAAGTCATATAAAAAAGAGGTTTTTTTCAAAGCAAATGCTGTAGATAAAGCATAATGCTGGTTATGACTTTGCCAAAACGATCAGTGCTGATAGCCTGGGATTCATAGAGTAGTGGATTGGCCACCACTTCTGACTCACTAAACTGGAGAATGTTGTGGTTTAGGGTCGAAACATCTGCAGAAGGTTGGATACCACCAGTAGATGAGCACTAAAGGGTAGACAGCATAACAAACAGGCATGCAAAGGAGAGCCAAAGCTTCATTTTCATTTCATTTTCTACAGGTGTGAAGTTCAAATTCTCAAATTCATAGAATCTCTGCCACTTGGCCTATGTCCAGTGATGTTCCTATGTGTCTATGTATGCATTGTATAATGAAGTGTCAATAAATACCTGATATGTCTTCTGCACTATCATCATTCTCTAGCTTTCTTTTCTTACTGTTATGCTAAAAAGAAAACTGCAAGGCTTTAAACAAAGCAGAAATCTGAGCAACCACTTCTATCTAATTAATACCTACTGGGTTAGTAAATAGCTGAGACTCACAAAACCACCTCATTCTGATGTATGTATTCTAGTCATAATTCCAGTCTGGGCATATGTAGCTTTGATTCAACTCTCAGATCTTATCCAAGTTATTGCATCAATCTATAAACAAAATCTGCATTACAGCAAAAAGCATCTGTTTTAATTCTAACTCCTAGAGTAGAGTCCTCAACAGCTTTTTAAGGGCTGGAAATTAACAATCACCCGTTCGCAAATGGCTAATAAAAATGCTACCGGGCTAACAATTTTTCCATGGAGTTTGCCCGTATGGCAAACTGAATTTTCCGGATTTGGTATCTTCTTCTGCACCATGGGTTTTCTGATTACGGTTTGTTAAGAATGACATTTTCTTAAGATACTCAGCAAAAATGTAAACTCAAATTCAAATCATTTTTTAACTTTGCAAAATTTTCATATAATATACGGGCTCCTTGAACTTGGTATGGGCCAAATGAGTTTTTGAAGTATTAGCCCGTATGGCTAATAAGAATTTCTTGCCAATTTCCTGCCCTGTTATTCCTGTGGAGATCAACCTGAAAAAGTTGTAATATTTAAACCAAAGTTACATTGCTACCAATATAATCAAATATGGATCTTCACTGGGCTGTGCACATAGATCTAATGAAACCTTATTGAAAGGGCAAATCCCATGACCTCTGTCAATATCCAATCAAATTTCTATGTTCAAAAATTGAAGGTGCGACCAGTAATGTGGGAATATGATAAACAAGAAGTTTTGAACAAGATCACTGGATTTGACCTGTTTCTTGGGTTTCATAGGACTCTCATGTACATCAAACTAAGATCAAATTTTAATTAGATAGCATTGCAACATAATGAAATATTGAAAAATAATGTAGAATATTTAATAACTGTGAAAATTCAGACCTACCTCCTCCCCTACATTGTTAAACAGCACAGGATCTGGTACTGGGATATTCAGATCTGAGTGAATTTCTGTAACTTTTGACACACCCATGCTCTAAAAACAGATAAAACTCCTAATTAATGATGTTTAATGCACACTCAAATATCTTTTAACTCATTGGACATGTCACTGAATACCGGTGGAGGTCTTCCAATTTTGGCTTACACTAAAGACACTTAAGGCTATTGAGCAGTGAGGGATCTTCAATAAGCCAACATCTACAGTGACAAAGTCGGGACCTCACTTTTTTACAGTCCAATTCGAGGACAGAAAGGGCCATCTCCAGCACACTACTGCAGAGTCCCATTATCTCAGAAAACAGTTTCAAAAGTAATTGATGTATTCACCGCCTCCGTAAGTCATCTACGTATATATAATTTCCACTTAACAGTCAGTGTGATTATGACAGTCCAGAATAGTTGAGGCTTGGTATTAATCAAAACTTGTACCATATACAGATGAAAATGATAGAATAACCTTGACTATTTATTTTTTTTATTAAAATCAATTTAAACTTTTGCAAGTGCTTAAATATATACAGTAGAGCCTCATTAACCCTTTCAACCCCAAGTATCTTAATGGCATGCTCTTTTCTGTTCTTTTCAGTCTATTATTGTCTGTGGTGTTGAAAGAGTTCATCTAGAAAATTTAGTTCCCAAGCAAACTGTTGACTGTACTAGAAGCAGCTGATTCAAATTCAATGTTGAAGCAATCTTATGACACGGTGATCTGACAGATGACATTTTGTAACAAATTTGAGAGATGATGGGTGTATGCACAAACATTTAATGTACCATACATAAATGACAGTAATAAAAAAAAAATATTCAAACTGTCCTAAAAAAAAAAGAATCTAAACTTAAGGGAACCTACGGCATGGGACCCAATACTTACCTGATAAATTTCTTCCAGCTCAAGAATCTTCGCTGGGAAGACATCTTGCACCAAATGATCCCCCTATTAAGAAATGACAGTTGTTTGTTAATAAATGATACACAGACAAAACTTCAAAAAGCCTTTCTCATTCAATACAATGAAGCTCATTCATAACATGAGTAGGTTATAAATATAATCAGACATTTCTGCTCATCCACATAAAGGTGAACTCATTTGTTGAGTCACAACTGAGGAAACCTTGTTATCTATACTTTTCTGAGCATCTCCTCATCAACAGGATAGAAATGATTATCAATTGTCAATTTGTATGAAAATAAGTATCAGTAAGTAAATCTTAGCTACCAAGTAAAGCAGAGGAGGTATAGGGACATGGAGCTTTATGGCTTGAACAAAATATGAAATATATTTCATGTTTTAAGTGTGTAATCTCAATTACTCACAAAAGTTAACATTTACATTTATCTGTGCTGATTAATTATGATTTAGCTAATACATTTGTACAATACTTTGATGATTCACATCCTTTCAATAGTGATACAGAAGAATATGTGTGTTGAAATCACTCATGGAAAAACAATTAATTGCATACCGTATTCACTTAAAAAAAATTGTATTTTGACAAACCATCTGTCTTGAAAGATCACTTTTTCTAACCTGAAAACAGATATCGCTGTACACAAAAACAAGCAAATAAAAATCTGTTACTCGTAACAGAGAAATTTAACTGATTAATTTGATGACTGACAAATTTATTAAAATGCTTACCTCTTTCTTGAATTTGTTTTTAAACTCATCCACCTGAAAAATACAAACATCATCATATCATAAGTATGTGTATCACCCCATGTTACATAACCATTTGAAGCAATGTAATCATTACAACTATACCTGTATACATCATAGACATTGATCATGGCTCATATTGTTCATGCAAGCACCTTCAAGCAGGGTTCACACCATATAGTAAAATTTTAGCAAAATGCTAAAAAAAAATCTGAAATAAGCTAAAAAATATTGAATTTGGATACATTGTAATATTTTTGCTTGAATGATTTCACAAATTATTTTGTGATATATAAATAATATCATATTATTATTAATATATATTAATAATAATATATACTATATAAATACTGCAATTATGTACAACACATTACAGCGCATGATGTAAATTACTATCACTGTCGTCGATCACTTGAAAAAGG
>JACSZP010035913.1:2301-14063 GCA_016161895.1 Pinna nobilis | reverse complement strand
CATAATGTCGAATGTTGTCACACATGTTTCATACCGTTTGTTACACAACGCTTTTGACAACAGATTTCCCCGTTTTACCTGATCAAGATAAAGGGCTCACGGTCGATAGGGGCTGCTTATTCCTCTTATGATTCTCATCCAACCTCTGGTGTATATCAAGGGTCCGTGTTTGCCAAACTGTTTACAGTCAACTCTGTTTATAACGCGTCCATCGGGCATGGTTAATTACTTTCGTTATATCAGAAGTTTCGTTGTTTCAGGTTTTATACAGATTAGAAGTAAACACATGGGACTCGGACATTTTGTTCGTTATAACCAGAAATTCGTTGTTCCCGACTTCGCTATTTTCGAAGTTCGCTGTATTTTGTATCGATCATTGTTCGCTGCCTTTACCTTTTCATGAACATTAAGAAATAGTAGAACGCCAAAAGATTTTTCTTTTCATTTTATAAATTTCATAATTTCCAGTAATGCGGAAACATTTTTTATCAGGTATTTCAAGGCAATTTTGACGAGGACAGCAAAATGACCAATCTTTTGCATTGTCCAATTTGGGCCAAGTGCGTTCGGCTGTACCCCACACAGTGGAACAACCATATCGCCATGAGGTTAGAATTCCTTGGATGTCCAATAAAGGTTCCATCTACCAATGCATGTAAGTTGAAAAGTATACAGTGGAACCTTATTAATCCGGACACCCTCGATCCCTAGAAAATTGTCCGGATAAATGAATCGTCCGGATAACTGAAACGTATATATAACATTGAACCGATGCAATTTAGTTCTCTAGAAATTTTGCCCGGAAGGTGAAGCATCCGGGCTATTGGCGTCCGGATTAATGAGGCTCGACTGTACTATGATTTTGTTTTAGAACTTAAGAAAACGATTGTTTATAACACTTCAAAGCTAGTAATCACATCGTCATAAAACTTGTCGGAAGTAAGTCAATAGCTATTTATATCAAACTGTGAAATTTTCACTTTTGTTTTTCATCAGCAGGAGAAAGGGAAAGGGTTACACATTAAATTTGCTTAATGTTTAAATTCACAAAGTAAAAAGTTTATACTTAAGTGATGTAGAATAGGATTTGACTTATTCTTAAAACGATTGCATAAAACTTTCAGGTTTTAAGATTTAGAAAAAAAATAGATAAAACTAAGTAGCTAAGTATCACATTGTGTGTAATTCTGCTGCTCTGTGCAAAAATCTGATGACCCACATTAAAGTAAAACAGGGAAATTCGATAAATCTAATTTCAGATAATTTTATTTTATAACATCAAAATGTGGCGATGTTGCCTATATCTTCACGGCCAGTCGGATTGTAGGAACCATCATTCTAGAGATGACGTAGATAACATTAACATATTGTCTAATTACAGAATGTCACTCCAGGTGGCAGCATAGGTCATAAAGTTTACGATTAGATTAATAACAATTCAGTTCGTGTTTAATTTTGGAATTTTGAATGGTTTTCAATCAATTAATTTATGACTGAATTTCGAATAATCAGAACAACGTTTTATTCGTTAGCAAATTTTTTAAAGTATATCATATACTTTTTACCGTATTTTCATCCTAAACGTCATGAAACGTAAATATATCTCCGAAAAGTTTAATCAACGTATTAAATTTTTTTAAATATCATAAATTATTATTTTTCATATAGCAATCTCAAATATTTAACTTATTCTGAAAATGGAATTGGTATCACTTCTATGTTTGTTCTAAAGGATTTCGAATGAACTATAATTTGAAACAAAAAGAATAGACCCTTTAACTGTAACTACGGTCCGGTGACTTTCGTTGGCAAACAGATACAGATATCCACAAAAACTTACACTTCGTCCCAGGAAATCTATCATTATGCCAACCAACAGTTTCAGGACCTCAGTTACAGTCAAAGGGTCTATAGAATACTTTCAAATGTGTTTTATTGGTTAATAAATGAAGAACACCAGTTACGTAAGCCGCGTCCCATCCAGCTGCACTTCCGTCCGTGATGAAGGTGACCCTGATAGTAGTTTCCATACATATTTACAAATGAAGTCAGCAAGATACGTGCTAATCAGCGAGTATACAAGTACATACAGGCTTATCCCGATTATAAAATCTATACAGGCGGCCTTTATCACAAAAATATCTTATGAAATCACGGTCTTTTTTCTCTCTTTTTTTTTTTTACCAAAGTCAGTTATGATTCAGTTTAAATTATTAATTAAAAAAGAGGGGAAAAATCAACGTACGCGATTCATTTTTATTCCTATATAAAACATGAAGTATTTGATACTTCATCAGTTTTATTTAACACGTCAGTAGAGTACCTTTGAATCACGTAAATGGATAGTATAGAAAAAGATTCTCGAGGAATATTTCAATCAGTAGTTCGTGATTGATTTTGTTGTAATGAAACCATTGTTGTTGATAGTACGGTATATAATACAGTAGAGTCGGTCTATAGCGAATCGGCTTAAAACTAATTCAGTGCTATAAAGAAGAGAAATAAAATCCCTCAAAAGAATGACAATTTATCTATTTATATAGTAAATTCTGATGCTTAAAGCGAAGGATGGCTGTAACGAAGTGAAAAGCCAATCCCCTTTGACTTCGTTACAGACCAACTCAAGTGTATAAATGTTGCTGAAAGTCGTATCAAAGAGAAGTTCTTTATCATTTAGAAAATAGAATTAATCATTTTAGAAAACTGATACTTTCTTTCTCGAAAAGTGTATTTTAATAGAGGTTGCTGCCACCTTACACACTTTCATTTTCCTTTGGTTGTCTCATATGACACCTTCACATGTGTAGTTAATTTTCCATTTTGTTAGCACCTTAATACTTTCTGTTGTAGTATCATTATTGATATTGTTGCCTCTACTTTTAAACAGTACCACAAACGACACAGGCATCAAGCTCGTCAATACAAACAACGACGGTACCACAATCGGCGACGAAGTTCCATCCGCCAACAGGTGTGGCGTCTAACTATAACATAAAGGACCCAGTAGACTGTAAAAGAGCTTTGTTGACCTTCAACTGCAGCAACCCCATTATAAAGCAGCATTGTCAATTTTCTTGTGGTAAGTACCAGCAGGAAAATATCTTCTGATTCGTGTCATCGGCATTATGATTTTTCTTTTATTCTGAATCTTTTACTTATATGGAGACGTCACGGAGAGGCAGAAAAGGGCTTTGAATACATCGGTTTTGAGATACTTTCCCTTTGCGGAACTCTTCAACGTGAAGGTTCATTTATCTAGCGGACTTCAAAGGAAGGTGAGACTGTAACGCGTTCATCTGTATAGCAGCATTGTTATAAGAATATTACTCATTTAAACGTTATTAAAAGAATATAGCTTAGTTTCTAAACCTAGTGGACGTCGAATTTCATTTTCCCACCCAAAAATAAATGCTATACGTTTGTGGCAATGATATACCCTTTGCTTATTTTGAAAAACAGTCCCACCTTCTTCGTAACGCTTCGTCCAAATACATCTCCCAGAACAGACAGCTACAATATAAAAACTCTCGCATTATGGTCTATGTTTGACAATTACGGCTATTTAACATTGTGGGATCTTAAACAGGTACCGACATCCATTCTGGCACGGGTTTGTGGATTTTATTGTCTCACCCGGGGACGGGGAAAGTGGTTGATTGCATTCTTGTTAAACGTCTCACTCAAGAATCTTTCACTTATATGGAGATGTCACAGTGTGCCTGTGAAGGGCGTCCACTTTTATCCATGCTCGGCACTTGTGTTCTTGGAACAGAGAGAGGGTTATTCAATGTGCCTATACCTACTGTGACACGGTACTTTGATTTTTTACTGTGTCATCTAAATGACAGGTTAGCCAACCGGAGCGCGTGACTCGGATTCGACCTCACGACCTCATGATCAGTAAACGAACACGAAAACCACTAGGCCATGGCGGGCCCGAGTAGGAAAAAGTCAAACATCTCCGCCGAAGCTCGAACTTTCGATCTCGCGCGGCAGGAAAACGAGTACATTGTTTTTGCTCTACTTTGTACTGACGAAATGTCTGCCCATCGACGTTATGTAAATTAAACACAACAAAACCTGAAAACATTCTAATCTAACTTGGACCTCTCAGTCTTTCCCAAATCTCATCAGGCTACAAAGGTCATTATTAATAGAAAAAAGAAAACGAGTTAATTTTCCATCCTACACCACCCCATTCAAGAGTGGTTGGCATCGGAATTCAATTACATTCAATTTCATGTAACGACGACGGGTTTGTTTTGACTTTTGAAAAAAAATATTGTTTTCAACTGCCACAATGTCTAGTGTAAATAAGCTATAATATTTTCTCATATTTTGAGACACCACAATCCATCGTGTGATATTACATTGTAATTTCAATAACGTTACATCAAAAGTGAAGTTTCCTTTAGAAATAACTCGACAATGATAATTGGCACTTTACGAACCATCATGGGAATTAAAACTAGTAAAACCAACTTAACAAAGAAAAATGAAACTTCAATTGAAATTAAAGAATAAATTTATAGTAACAGGTGCTTGAGGAGTTTGGCCTGTGTGAAAGTGTCTGCTTATCACATACTTACACAGCGAGTGATGTGGCTGTCATCTTGTAAACAATGCCCACACTATGTTCATTTCCGTCATGTCTCACGGAGTACGAACTCATTTTGCTATGAGAACGAGAGATAATCTAATTTCATCCTGTCATTCTAATTGAAATAGAGACATTTTAAAATGCATATAAAACTTTAAAAAATGATAAGCTTTTTCGTTGTAAACTCCACAGGAAACGGACTATTAAAGTTTCCGATTTTGTTTGCTTTCCATTAAATCCCCTCTTCATTTTCCAATCAGCAGCCCACAATTTCAATGGACAAAGTACTAAATACATAGTGTCTAGAAGGGAGTACGTGTTTTATAAACAGAAATGAGTTAGTGGGAATTTTTTTTCCTAATTAAAGGATTTTATGAAAAAATAATCCCACGCATCATTTTACTTTCACATCTTAGATCAAAGGATCCACGGGAAACGGTAATCACGAATGTTAAACATTTGCAAAGTTTATACTCGGAACACCGATCTCGTTTGTAATTAAAATGTTTTATTTAATGAAATATCGAAATCGACTGGGCCGCTGTGGCTCAAGGATTAGTGTGCTAGCCCTCGGGTCGTGAGGTCGTGGGTTCGAGTCTGCACAGCGCTGTGGTTGGCTTCTTCTGTCCTTCGAATGACACAGTAACAAATGACCCTGAATGACCATAAGTGCCGAGCAGCATAGGATAAATTTGCCACACTTCATCGACATTGGTGACATCTCCATATAAGTGAAAGATTCTTGAACGAGACGTTATTCAATAATATAGCAATAACAACAAACTTAAATTAGATCAACTTGCTTCATCGTGGTCGTTAATTTTTCTTCTACAACTATCATGGAGATTCTTTCTTCAGTACTTTCATTCGAGTTTGACTATACATGAAAAGGTAAAAGTAACGAACAGCGATCGATCTCATAATTCCTTTAAGGAATGCAAAATAAGGAGTTGGGCAAACACGGACCCCTGGATACATCAGTACAGAA
This sequence comes from Pinna nobilis, assembly GCA_016161895.1. Lineage (NCBI taxonomy): Eukaryota > Metazoa > Mollusca > Bivalvia > Pterioida > Pinnidae > Pinna > Pinna nobilis. The sequence continues at coordinate 8,475 of JACSZP010035913.1, read as the reverse complement.
TATGAAACGGGTCACCAGATGGCGCTTAATCCTCCATGACACCTGATTCCACATCTGAATTTTTGATGTTCATGTGTTTTGTGTTCTGTTTATCATCTAGTCGACAAATATTTCTGAATATATGTATATCTATCTATCACATTATACATGTAAACTTTATTATCGCAGCTGGAATGACCACAACATCAAACCCCATTTCTACAATATCATCGCCTAGCTCTGGTCTTTCGTCACCTACTCCTGGCGGATCTAGTGTATCAACCTATTCAAATGCTTTCACTTCCGCTTCTTTGCTGATTGGCGGATCAACAGCAGGACAGCAAGGAATTTCAACAACGGCAATCCCAGGTGTTTGTTCTCAAAATTACTCTTTTGCTTAAAGTTTTCATTTTTTATATCATTCTGTAAACACTCTCTTTTAATCGATTTTACATATTATAACAAACTCATCTGAATCACTGAAAACCCACTTGTGGTGTTTAAACCGGTATGAGCTCTCAGTAACGATATTTTTTCGTATTTGTCAATTCATCTCTTAATCACGTACATACGATTAACACTCAATTTCCTATTGTGTTTGTGATTTAAACGCATTCATTGGTGTTTTGAAGTTTACTGAAGAAGGACCAAAGGATATTAAAACATTCCAAGTCCTAAATATATGACAGTTCTTGAGTGATAATGGTCTCAAAATATAATATATCTTATATATTTTCGTATCACTGTGCAGTAGTTCTTCAATCGTAAACGTAATGTTTGACATGTTCTGTAACGCAAACGTTACATTTCATGTGACATGTAAATTAAGCACTGGGAAATTGAGTTCATTGGCATCCAAACAATAGTAGAGAGATAAAGTTTACATATTTATATACAAAGATCATTTCCACAGTAGTATAGCATGAATACGTTAAACTTAATTACGATTCGATTACTCCTAAAGGAAATTGTGCATCATTAAAACACTGATTCAAACATCCATGGGATGCCTGTTTTCTTCCTGTTTTTGAGGTAAAAAGGTAAAAAAAATCCCAGATGTGACAAATGTCACAGTTGGTAAAACACAATGCGATCCCTCTTTTCTCAAGTACAAATTTGATGTCCTTCACTTTTCATTCGGTGACATCACAGATTTTTATCAAGCAGGAGGTGAATTAATGCATCGTGAACAACAGTCGCAGCAGCAGCAATATCTTATTTCCTCATTTGCTGCAAAGAGCAGCAAAACCTGAATAAACATTCAAATTCAAATGAAATAACAAAGAAATTCAGCCGAGCTATTTCGTAAGAGTCGGTATCAAACTCTTTTCATATAATTTCAATCAAAATCAAACGCTTAAGATTTGTCCTGACTTTTGATTGAAACAGGAAGTTGTAACGATTACCTAATATCTGGAACCAATCCCGTGAAGGACAGCATGATGTTTGCCTCCAGTGAATACGACAGTAAGAATCCGAAGTTCGATTTCGGGGCTGCAAGAGCCAGAATAAATAACACTGAGGTCGTAGACGGCAGTGGAGTGAGACACCTTGGAGCTTGGAGTGCCGGTACCATCGACAAGAATCAATTTCTTGGGGTAATTGACATGCTCTTGTTATTTTGAAACATTTGTATCAGTTTCTCCATTTATAACTAGATTGAATTTTATTCTTGTCAGGAAATGCACTGTAGGACCGAGTCCTAGACCACATATATTGTTCATGTTTGGATTTTTCCTATTTAGCAAAAGGTCATATTAAGTACAATGTAATTACTATCTTATCTAAGCTATTACCTTTTCTCCTTTCAAAACTGTGAATTATTAAAAACATGTTTTTGGAAACAACTTACTCTACGTGTTTTACCTTCTTAGTCTTCATGTGGCAAACTATCGTTCAATTTATTCACATACGCAAATATATTCATATGACGCAACAGTTACGTCAGATGTCTACATTTGCTGTTTGACCGGCAAAGCGTCTCTATCATCCTAGGCATTATTGTAGGTACCATTCTGAAAATATCGGAAGTAAAATTTCGTTAATTATTCGTTTTTTTTCTTCACTTTGATGTAAAGTTCCGATTTTTAACCAGTACAGAACGACGAGAGTTTTTGATCTAGTATCTGTTCTACATAGTACTCTATGGTAAGACTTTAATGACTCTAGCATCAAACATGGCCGCTTTGCAAATTTAGATATGGAGCAGTATTTTGCCAATTTTGTTTCAGTCTATGAATTCGTTTCTCCTTTATTTTTAATTATATAAAATTTGAAAAAAAAAACCCAGAATGATAGATAATGAGTGATCATTAGTCCATGGCACAATATAAAAATCCAGCAACCACAGATCAAATACAGAGCGCAGGAAATTTAAAAGTGGAAACAAGTGTCATGGAGGGTAGACTTACCCTGTTGACTGGTAACATCCGCTGCCCCGCCCCAAACCCTTATTCAAAATCAAATGAAATATTTGAGAATTGAATCCTCGTTAGTCAGTTAATTGAGTGCGAACTGTGGATTTACTTTTCTTTTTGTGGACAACTCATAATTTACGTAAGAGTACGAGTTATTGGTTCTATATGAATTGGGTCGAATTCTGTCTTGCATACCGGCTGTTAGACCGTCCATTACACACTATTTTTTTTAATACGGATTTCCATTAACCTGAACAAGATATAGTGCTCACGGCGGGTGTGACCGGTCAACAGGGGGTGCTTACTCCTTCTAGGTACCTGATCCCACCTCTGTTATATCCAGGGATCCGTGTTTGTCTGACTCCTTATTTTGTATTCCTTATAGGATTTATGAGCTTGATCATTGTTTGTTACCTTCACTTTTTCATGAAATACATAATGTACTATATTGTTATTTTTACTGGTAGCCCCGATATCCTACTAGAGTAATCATGTGAGGTCTCATCAGGCTGCAGAAGGGACAAAAAGGACTATCAATTAAACCCTTCAGACCAGGGTTTTGGTCACTCACTGATTTGATATTCCACGATTCTTCTGTTATCATTATGCGGATGTCAGGTTATATTCAAATCCAATTTGGTCTACATCTACTTTAGGTACACCTTAACCAACTGAGCAAGATCACCGGAATCATCACTAGAGGTCGCGACGGATGCTGTCAGCAGTGGGTCACTAAGTACATGATGTTATATAGCCATGGTAACAAAACATCTGAATATGGTGGAAACACTAAGCACGTGAGTTACCCGGCGATGTTATATTTAAAACTGTTGGAAAGATTTTCGCGCCGAAAAATGAACGTTAGAAATTCCTCTGAGATAATGGATATTGTTCTATAAGCTATCACTTGACTTGAAGTATCGATTGGGCTGAAAAGTAAGGAACATTCATAGAGACGGAAAAATAATTACTAGACTTTCGATTAAATCACTGGTCGAATCTTTGTGACATTGATTTCATCCATGTTTGAGGCAGGCCATTGCCAGGGACAAAAAGACACTATTATGGTACTATGGTAAATTAACTTAAAAATTCACTCTTGATCATTTTACAGTAATCAGTCGTCAATTAAGGTGATCAATTGAAATTATAAAAGAATTTAAAAAATGTTTAAAATTTACATGTATTACATGTATTCTGAATTTAATTTTGATTGGGAAAACTGAAAACTGCGTTTGACTTGAGCAGATATGTTGTGAATTGTACTTTGTGCAACTTGCAAAACAAACGATGTATGGAGCAACTCTCTCTGACTATATCTTTTCAAGAAGTCAATGAGCCTTTTTCCAAATCATTCACTGTCGTCTCCGGCTGATAAATGCAGCATTTCCTTTGTAGATATTTACTGGAAATTCTGACGAAAATACCCCCAAGGTCAACATGCTGGCCAATCCGATTGTCGCTGACACTATCATCATACGTCCGTTAGAGTGGAACCACCATATATCGATGAGAATTGAATTTATTGGCTGTGCTATCAGTAATCAAACAGGTCAGACTAAATGACGTATACTATACTTACCAATAACAAATAATATAAGTGCACACTATTCTATTTTAATTCCCCTGATGCCAATTTTAGCGAAAAAGAGGAAATATTTCAAACGTTTATGAAAATCGAATAAGGAACTTTCTAGGATAATTTCCCTCTCCTCTTTGCACTCCATTGTTAATCTCTCTGCTGCGAATTTTAACGAAAAGAGAAGCGCTTACGACAATTGGGAATTTTTTGGGATAAAACATTACGCCCTCTCCTTACGACTCCATTGTTCATTTCAATGATAAAATTTCAATGAAAAGCAGGAAATAATGTAAATGTTTACGAAAAACAAGTTTTAGGACAGTTATCTACCCTTCTTTTAAAAGGTCGAGACGTTTTAACCTTCCCCCATCTATTGCACTCAAATTATATGGATCTTTGAAAAATATAAGAAATAAGTATGCATTGTTAAGAAGATTTACTTTATTCATCACGCCGGCCTCAACATTATTTCGTTTATGTCCTGATAAAAAGCAGATGCTAGCTCCATTATGTTTGACTTATACTGTGGAGTATGACACAAACGACCTCTGGCATGCAAGTGAATCCTTGACACACATTCAAAGTATGAGATCGCTAGTCTTCTCGCACCTGTGAATGCTTAAATCCATCGTCACATTGTACAGTGACAGGGAAGGCTCATCTGGGTGCCATACACTTGTAGTCATAGGCGAAGCTTGCCGAATTGTGTATGTGTGTATCATTATGTGTTTGAATGGGTGATATGCAGGTACGTCAAAAACATGTCAGAGATATAGCTTGTGACGTCAGATGGTTTAAGAGAAGCACCCGGCGTGCAAAACAGGATAAAAAATGTATATTTTTCTGAGAGGGTCGTCACAGAAAAAAATACTACCCCGAAACGCTGAGCTGAAACATCTTGAACCCATAGCTAATTTTTATGTCCGTAATGCGCGGTTACTTTGTATTGTTGAAATGAAGTTTGAAATTGTTATCAGTCTCGAATGGAAATAATTTGCAAGTCTCAACCGCGACGGACGTCTCGATAGTGATGTTGATCCACTCCACCATTTACTGATAATTTTCTTGTTGTAAATCAAATGGAGCTTGATTCTATTATTCCTACATCCTTCAAGCTTAGGCTAATATTCAACCTCGGAAGCAATGGGTCATATTAGTGCAACATTAAATTTAGTATTGGAATTAAGACAATGTACAATTCTTGCCATTTTCCGGATAAATGAGTACTGAATTGAATTTAGGTGTGAAATTTAGGCTGGGTATCGAAAATAATTATGACAATTTTGGCAGGAGGGGAGAGGAACGATCTTTCATGAAATTATCACAACATCGTTTGACTATTTTTTATGAACTCTTCTTTGATAGATGTTACATTACTCTGACATTTTACTGCAGGAGCCACATTAACATCTGGGACAAGTGGTACACAGAATTCGGTGGTCACCGGTTCATCCACTAGTTCACCTTTCACTTCGAATTCTGGAGTCAGCGGATCTGGAAACGCACAATCTCCGTCAGTGACATCATCTGGACTTAGTACAAAGGGTTCAAGCACACCACTAGTGGCTACCACAACTGCAGGTGCATCTGTCAGTACCAATGTCATCAGCAGCAATACTTCGCCAGTATCAGCGACCATGCCGGGTAATGGTGCAAGCACTAATGTACAATCTTCTACAATAACTATAACAGCAGCAGCCTCAGTGACTACAGGAAGAATAAATCCACTAGGTGGCAGCACACAAACTCCTTCCGGTACTACAGGCGGTGCAAGTGTTTCAGTGATGACTTCTCACTCTTCCTCAGCTACAACTGTAGGTAGTTCTGGTGCTAGGACAAGTCCACAATTGACAGGGGCATCGCTTACAACAGCTGGAAATAGTGTAGGAAGTACCACGTCAACATCTGGACAAGGTACACCAAGCGGTAGTACAGTGTCTACAGGCGGAGCGAGTCCATCCAGTCCTAGTACAGGGACCTCAGCAAGTACCCCAGGATTGGTCAACCCACTGGGTGTCAATACACAGTTTTCATCAATAACTTCAACAGGAACAAGTCAAACTAGTATGAGTGCACAATCCGCATCAGGAATTACACAGCCTATATCAGTGACTACATCCTTAATGAACCTTTCAGCTTCAGCATCTACGGGAACACAGTCCTCTCCAGGTACAACAACGACCACTAGCAGGTCAG